>JASDQU010257078.1:0-11802 GCA_032191745.1 Picea mariana
ACTTCTCAATAAGTTCCTTAGCCCTTCGGTGGTATTGTTTGAGGCATGGGTTGTGAACTTCATATTTACCTCTAATTTGATTCACAACCAATTCAGAATCCCCACTCACCAATAAATGGCGTATTCCTAAGCCTAAGGCCTTTTGGAGGCCTTGAACTAAGGCTTCATATTTAGCAATATTATTAGTGTTAGGGAATTCTAACCGAAAAGAGAAAGGGATTGTGTTTCTCTTGGAATCACACAAAAGGACCCCAGCCCCAGATCCATTCTTGGATTTAGCACCATCAAAATCCATACTCCACACCATTTCTTCCAACTCAAAAGGAGGGACATGTGCATCTTCCTCAGATAACACAGTATATGTACCCATACCTGTATCTTGAAAGGACACATGTTTCATATTATAGGAAGCAGGTACAACCTGCTCTTGGTACTTTGGTTCCTTCCTAATGACTACTTCAACACCCTTATGAGGAAAGGTGAAGTGGGTCCCCTCCATGAAATAACGACCCTTTTTTACTTTGGTGGACCACTCCCTCCCTAAAAGCATGCCATATGCTTCAGGTATATCTTCTACAATCACGTTTATGAGCATTCTCACCTCTGGAGCTTGGTTGTAAGAAATGGATAAGTCTTTAATGTAACTGATGGTTTCTACAGTCCTAGAATCCAAAGCTAACAGGTCTTTACATGGGCCTGTGCATTCAAGACCCAGTCTTCTCATGAATCGCAGAGGCATGACATTGTGCCTCGCTCCTGTGTCAGTGACACAGTTATGGAGCACAAAATCAAAAATCAAAACTGAGATATAGAAAGGAGGAACGCCAAGGTCTAAATCAATAACATCATATGCTTCCCTAGGTTGAGAAGTGGACTCTTTGGAAAGAGGAAGTCTCTGTTCCGTTCATGGAGTAAGGGGTGCTTGTAGAACACGTGAAAGGTTTTCAAACTGAGTGGGTGTTCTAAGAGCATCTAATAATGTCATGTGGGCGGGAACCTTCGCTAGATCTTCAACAATGTTGTAAGGCGTTGGTGTTAGGAAATAGTGCAGTGGATTAGTAGGCAAGTTTACCTTGTTTGGGGTCCAGGGAACCCTATTTCTTGTAGGGGAAGGTAATCTACCATTCGTGAGAATTTTCCCCTTTCCATTATCCTTGGGGTTGCTTTTGGTCTCTTCCACCCCTTGTGGAGTGGTTTTTGGGGCCTGAATCCTAGTTTCTACAACAAAGCTTCCAAAAGCAAGAGGATCTCATCACAGGGGATAGAGTCTTCCATGTTTACTTGGTCATTTTGGGAAGTGGAAGCAAGTTTGTTTTTTACTGGAGGTAGAGGTGCTTTTATGCTTTTAGACAATTCCACGTGACGTGTATATGTGTAACAATACTCAGGGTCATGGAAGTCTTGGAAAAAGTGACACCAATCCACTTCAGCAAAATGTTGTCTAGGAGGAGGAGTAGGAGGGAAAGGAGGTCTTGGCCTCAGAACTACAGAAAACTGCATGTCATTCACCTTTCGATTAAGAGAAAGTATTTGGTTGTTCATGTTCATTAACAACTTGAGTGTTTTCAAACTTTCCCTTTCTTCAATCCTTGAAGTTTGGGCAGGTGGAGGTTCATACCGAGGACCCTCATTTCGAGGTACATCATTCCTAAGTTTCCTATTAAAACGGGGTTGCGCTAAAGGTGAGGGAATCATACCAGATTCCTCCATGTTTCTTTCAATTTCCAGGGCGCTAGTCTTGGCCACATCTAAAGTTTGTGTTGATTTATCTTTTAATATATATTTTACATTGGGATTCATAGCGGTCATGTAATAATGGAACAAATTGTTCCCAGGTGGTTGGGAAGCGGTTGGGATTCTATTCAAGGTCGAGGTAAAGCGTTGATTAAAATTTTGTATTTGCTCACCCTCATGGATGGAGATGGTTGTGAAATCCCTGAGCAGGGAAGCCACATCATCTACCCCTTGGAAATGTTTCTTGAATTCTTGGATCATAGTGCCTCAATCTGGGATACTATCATTAGGAAGCAAGCGATACCATCTCGCTGCTTCACCCTCAAAGGTTCTCAAAAAAAGTCTAATGATGACATCGGGAATTGTTATGTCCATAAGCACTAATGCATCATAGAAGTTTTGCATATGTTCTTCAACACTCAAAGTACCAGTGCCACTAAACTTGGGAATCCTATTTGGGGCATCCGCAGGTATGTCATGAAGAGGTCTGACCAACCTCAAAGGAGTGTCGGGTTGCCATGGCATCACCATCGGGACAACTATGGGGTGAACAACAATAGTTGTTGAAACGATGGGAGAAACAACCTGAGGATTAGTAACTGTTGTTGGATTAACTAAATTTTTTTTTAGTAAGGGGCTTTGAATAGGAGAAGAGGAAGAGGGTGACTCAGATAGCACTGCAAAGGTAACAATTATCCCTGGTTTCCCAGGTGTATGTGTCTCACTACTTGTTTTCTTTCACGAACTTTGACTTCTTGTAACCCTGGGGGACACTGTTTCCCTAGTCTTAGGATACTTCCGCCCTGCCAGCTTGCAAGGGGACAAGTAAGTACTTTGAGTACAAGGGGTGTATCACCAACAATCCTACTCTTTCTAACACAATGTAAAATAACCCAACTAAAATGAAGCTTTGGTTTTTTTGTTTTTTTTTCCCTAAGTGGAAGGTAAGGTATGACAGACTTATAACTTCTCACATGAGTTCGAACAAGTGAAATAGAAGACTGACAAGGTAAAAGGAAAGGAAAGCTCGATGGTATTTATAACTCCGAGGTGCAATGGAAATTGCAAGGAAACTAAACTCTAACGAGTACCAAAGAAAATTCCAAAGGGTCACTGAAAGATCTTGTCAAAAGTTTGTCAACGAGTAGGAAAAGGACCACAAAGAATTTAGGTCCAATGTTTAGTACAAGTTTTGGATACAAGCAAATCTAAAGAGGTTTGCAAGGTCTCCAGTGGAGTTGCCAGAAAAAGGACGGTGTTATAAGCAAAATCTGTCTGTAGGGACAAATCCGACCTATCCGGCCATGAAGCCGGTTACAGCCTCTTTGATAGCTTGGCCCGAGGAAAAGACTACTCGCACCTCAGATGGTCCTTCATTTGAGGCGGTAAAGATGGGGAAAAAGGAAGGTGAAATACTTGCAAGAAGTTGTTCTCAGGACCACCCGCCCTGGGTGTTATCCTTCCTTAGCTTCCTGGATGGCCAAAATGGCTTGGGGGGTGAAAATTATGGACAATGGGATGAAAACGAGTTCGCTGATTTTTAGGACAGCGAACTAAATAAAGTAGACAACGAGCTGTTCGCTTCCTTAAAGCATTGGAAACTATCCCAGAATGGATCATTGGGATAAACCGGTGTCCTGGGTAATTGACCAATGAATTCCTTGAGTAAAAGGGTGTGAAACAAGGGTGAAACGGGGGCTTAAAAGCTACAGCCAATTACTTTTAAATGACTGTAAATTGCGAACAACGAGCTGTTCGAAGCTTTCAAGGTAGGAAAACAAGTCTGTAATGGCTTGATACCCCCCAAGGTGACCCGGGAAATGATCCCGGAAGGTTGTTAAATCAAAAGTGGGTTGTAAAAGTGGATGAACAGCCTTGTAACAAGCTATTACAGCTATGATATAAGGTAAATTATTCACAACTTCAATTTTGGTTCGTGGGTGAAAAGGTGGACTGACGAAAGGTTGAGATTAAAAGTATTTTATTGGTCAATTTTTGTTTTTAACACATGCCTTGCCCTCT
Source organism: Picea mariana (assembly GCA_032191745.1). Lineage (NCBI taxonomy): Eukaryota > Viridiplantae > Streptophyta > Pinopsida > Pinales > Pinaceae > Picea > Picea mariana. The sequence goes on from JASDQU010257078.1 coordinate 3,757, forward strand.
CGATCAGGCAAACACATCCCAAAACTGTGCCAACCAGTATAAGAAGAGTAGTCCTAGCAGACCACAGTGGTTAGGTTGAAGAGTTCCCCATGCAGTTCATAGAAGCAGGGATTAGCCACTTCTCATCACTAGTGCTTTCGGACTCTTAAAGCTGCTTGGATGGAAGAAGGATACCTGTGAAAAGGAAGAGGCTTAGGACCCCCCTAAAGAGGGTTTTTGCTGAGCTTACCCAAGCAAAGTAGTATTCCAACCAAGCTAAGCTAATCAACTCCTTGATCGTGTGGCACTAAGGAAAGACCACTCGACTTGTACTAACTAGACAACTTCCGAGGGGTTCCTGATGAAGACTCCTTGGCTTTGACTCTTAATATTCTACGAAATTGAAATTGCATAAAATGAAATACCAGGCCATCCACGTGGCGAGGTCATGTCTTGCTTTCACAAACGTTCCTCTTGGTTACTGAATTTGAAATCTATTTAAAACTATATACATAAAACAAGTAAATAGATAGGTGACATATACGTCATGGCTAGATAATATGTATATGTAAATATCTAAATAATATAAGTTTTTTGTTTTCTATGTATGGGGCGGACCCTTGAATTGTTTTCAAGTTTTTTGTGCGGCGTTTTGCATGTATTTAACTTGCTGATTTTGCATAGGCCCTTTTAGGGGCAGCCACCTTTAGATTAGTGAGTGAAAAGTGATACAATGAAAATATAGCAAGATTAGATAATTACAACATGATAATTACACCATTCAACCCAAAGGAATGGGTTGAGGCTCTTTGCAAACGACAAAGCCACCATATGCATGAAAGCCCCAACTAACTCCTTGTATGGGGATTGGAAATTTAGTGTTTGAAAAATAAAAACGTGTGATGGTTATCTACACAAGTATTAACCAGATTTTTAACATGAATTCACAAGTTAAGCATTCAAACTACCTACACAAATCAAACATATAAACATTGGTATGTGTATCAGAAATTTTTGGAGTGAGTGCAAGTGATAATTATAGTGTATATGGGAGTGATTGGATAAGATTTACTGATTGAAATGTGTGTTTTTCTTCGCTGCCCTGCTGGCCCCTTTGCCTCAAACAGGTCTCTAGGTGGTCCCCAATCGCTTAAGAGAAGCAGAGTGGGTGACCGGTTGTATCCTTGTAGGCAAACAACGAAATTTTAGTATTTATGTATGGAAAAACTGAAATAAACATAACAGAAAATTACACATAAGAAATATATAACAACCAACTAAGATGGTTGTCCTGTGGGGGGAAATTGACCAAAATGATTGATTTTCCTGTTTGGGACAGCAAGGTTAATGGTAAGAAAACATAACAGAAATATACATGAATGAAAAGATAAAGAAAACAAGTATGGACAGCCAGCTATGAGGTCTATTTAAGGGTTCTCCTAAGGGGCCCTAGAACTCCCAGCCACTAGCTAAGGCTGAAAACAATTGAATACTTCAAAAAATCTGCACTAAAACACATTAAACAAGTTAAACCAAGTTGTTAGAAAATGAAAGTAAGCAAGTTAAACCCAAGGAAGCAACAACAAACACCTAGCTAACCAATCCCTCCTGGAGATAGCTAACATAAAAAGCATTTAACCCTACCCCTCAACCCTTAACCAACAAGTGACACATCCAACAACTAAAATTAAACAAGTATCACACACACAAAAGAGTCTTATAAATTTCAACAGAGCTTTGTTACTATATTCATCCTCTATAATACAATGCCAACCCTCTTATTTATAAAGGAGAGGTGAAGGCTTAGGGTTAGGTCACAAGACACTTGTCACTTTTGGAAAAGTGACAAGTGGACCAACCCTAAAGTACTTTTGTCTTTTTACAAAAAGTAACCTTATCCAAAAAGGGGATCAAATCAGATTTGACTTGACCCTACAATTACATAGTAATTACATGCCAAAAGTAAATCATGCGAGAGTTCATATTACAAAAAGTCATTTTTCATAAAATGACAAAGCTTGATATGCCACATCACCATTTGCCTTGGGATTTGTGCCACCCCAAAGGCTCTTTGACTACTACCATGTCCTGCAGCTATAGGTGAGGTGTTTTAGGACAATATCCAACCATCCATGGCTGACGGATTCACCGGAATGAAGGCCGAAGGTGTGGGTAATTGCTGAGTTGCTTTGGAGGGCAAGGGGACTTCGGGCTTTGGTAATTTTAAGTAAGGAAATGCCTATTGTTCAGGCACTTTTCAGACTTAATTATGCACCCCCTTTGCTTCCTATAATTTTCCCTGTGAGCTGGCTAAAACATGGCTTTGATTTGGGCTTGTTTCGATAAGAGGACCCCTTGGACCTGAACTTTGAGAGGCTCTTCCTCTATATCAAATAACCACAAAGTTGTTATTTACTATTCCCATGTTGTAGCTCTGTCTGCTACCTTTCCTCTACTTTTCGTTTGGCATAAATACGACTCCGGATGAGTGAGATATGGCCCTGAGAAGCTATGCGGATGGAGCTGGCCAATAGACTAATCAAGGAAAGAATTTGAAGTTGGGGTAAAATTCTGGGTTGGACACCAGAATTGATAGGCTGCTACAGGCCTGTATACCTGTAGCTGAAATGGGTTTTTCTCACCAGGCCCAATTTGACCTCGGAGGCCCCCAATTAGACCTCTTTCCGGTGCATGCTTGTAGGGCCAAAATGAGTCCCTGTCGCTCTGGGACATGTCACTAAAAATCTGGGCTAAATTTTCTGAGGAGAAATTCATGGATACATTCTAGAATCTGCCCCAGTCGTTTTGACTATTTATGGGTGAAAATTTGCCTCCGTATGGCGAAGTTATAGAATTAAAATGTCCAATGACCCTTACGGGGGGGATTTTAGATTTTTAACATATAGTTTAAAACCATTTTAAATTTAATTTAAAATTTAATTTATATTTTAATTAAATATTATTAAAAATATTTTTAATTACAAATATAAGAATATATTCATAACTAAATTAAAATTTAAAAATAATATAATATAAAATTAAAATAAAAATAAAAAATTAAATTAAATTTAAACAAAAAAACACAAAAACTCACTCCCAAGCCCTCGCCCTTGGTCGCATGGTAGACCAGGGCGTGGCCTTACCAAGCCCATGGATAAAGGAGGTGTTGGCACTGGTGCTAGGGTAGGGAATGGGCGGTGGTGGAGTGGGGGTTTGGGAAAGAGATTTTCACGCGGGCAGAGGGAGGAGAGAGCAAGGGGTGAGGGATGAGAGGGCGCAGTGGTGGACGTAGGATGTGAGGGGGCTGCGCGCAAAATGGAGGAGGGAAATGGAATGGAGGAAGGGTATGGGTGCGCGTAGAGGTGGTGGCTATGTGAGGGGGAGGCTACGCGAAGGTGGAGCATGGAGGTGCAGTGCGCAAAGGGAGGGGAAGAGGAGATGGATGCCGAGAGGGGAGGTGGGAAATGGGAGGTGGCGAGCATAAATCGAGTTGAGGAAGGGTACGGGCGTGGGATGGTGGAAGGAGGTGTAGAAATGGAGGAGGAGGTTGTGGGGAAATTGAGGGGAAGCGCGTGCGTAGAGGAGGTGGTGGTGGCGCCCAGGTGGTGGATGGGTGGCCAGCCACCCCCAAAAATTAATTTTTTCAAAACTTTGGGCCTTGTGGATTTTTTGGAAATAAAATTGGACAGGAGGTTTTAGGTTCAAAACCCTTGCCCTCTATTTGAAATTCTGGGCAATGTTTTGAGATTTTTGGGCAAAGAAAAAAGGGGAGGACTGGGGTTGAAATCCCAGGGCTTCCCAGTGACATGCCCAAGCCTGCAATTTCCAACAAATAACTCCATAATTAAAAATCTAAAGGAGCCATACAACTTCAAAACTTAGCAACCAGCAAGCAACTAATTCTGAACCAACAACCAATACCACACTTGAAACAGGCAAATAAACACCAATTTGAAGGAAAAAATGCAATTTCTCCATGCAGGACCTTAACACAACCAACAAAATTTTCCCTGGTTCTTTTTTTTGGAAATGAGAGTGATGGGTTACCTGGATAATTGTTTGGAGGTTGCACCATGCAAGCTGGCTGCCCATTGCAAAGTTGTAGTTCCTGTCATAAAAACCCTATTCTACTGCCATGAATTTCTGTTGCAGAGCTCTCCCCCTTTGGCCAAACTGTCAAATGGCTTGGGAGAGGGGAGAAGAGTGGGTTTTGATTTTTTTAATTTTTCAAAAGAAAAACAATTTCCCCAAAATTTGCATGAGGCTATGTGCCTCCTTCCAAAATTTCCAATTTTCTGAAAATATTTAATAAAATATTTAATTAATTTTTTAATATTTTTTGAAAAAGTGCAAGTGAAAGTTTGACTTTGACTTTGACTTTGACCCTGCTACAACTGACTTAGCCCAAAAAATGTTGCCTAGTGAAACGAAGTCGGAATCAGACGCAAGTCACATCCTTGGAAAGGTCTCGACGAGTACTTTCGGAATATGTCATCACCAACTTGAGATAATTCCACCTCAGCCCTCAAATTGGGCCCATAACAGTGGCCACTAAAAACCCCTAACTTGTTGGTGGGCCTACATGACACCCAACCTTGCGAAAGGTGTCAAATCGCCATACGATCTCCAATCGAGGCAAATGAGGTACCGTCAGAAAGGTATCGACGATTACTTAGGTAAGATGACAATATATTTTAATTTTGGGGTCATCGATGTCTGTATTATCTATTATGAAACCTGCCATGCGAGGTGGTGAACCCCTTTTTGCCTAAAATTATTGACCAACTTGTGACAGCTCTAACCGGGCCATCCGGGGTCAGAATGAGGCAAATGAGATGTTGTTGGAAAGGTGTTTGAGTCTATTATAGTGTGGAATTTCTGAATATCTTATTTATAACTCTTTACCCACCAATTTTAAATCATTAAGAACTGCAACCAATTTGGTGTCCCATAAGTGGTCATGAGCTTGTGAAATCTCGTTCTTACCAACTGGGGGTCGAAACCAAGCACGGGATATACTGTTGGAAAGGTCTCATACTTCCCTACACTATGTCTAGGTTTGATTTCCCTTTTGAGACCATAATCTAAATAGAATCAGACCAAGAAGTCACAACTATTGGTTTTGGTCATTCGGGTGATGTTGACTTTGCGTCTCTCGTATGGGGTCATACTAGCTTGGAATCAAGCTCGTGATAGCCCGTTGAAAAGCTTGTCCTGAGTCTTACCACATGTAAGTGTTATATTCACTGAATTGAATAGCCTTGACATGAGGAAGAAATGTCATGGGAAGGCCCACAACTCCCTGATGGCAACCAACTGATACTCTTTCAAGGGCAGAGGCCATAGTAACTATGACCCCCGCCACTGTCTTTGACTGGAACCATAGCACAAAGGGGCGTTTATTGAGAAGTAACTGTGTAAAACACCATGTTGAGCCCAGAGCATATTTTTGGGTCAACAGTTGTCAAGCAATAATATGACAAGAAACTCAATATAAGCGAGAGCAATCAAAGGAGAAAAACACTCCAAACCCCGAAAAAAAGATTATGTCCCCAGTATGGTCGCCAATTTTGTTACAAGGAAAATCTCTCTATGGCATGGGGTAAAACACAACATATGGAAATGACTGTAGAAATCAACTCTACTATCAAGTATGATATATAAACAAATATGCTAACAAGACAGGATAAAGATCCTACCTCATCCATACGTTTGATGAAGTCCACCATTGAGCACTTGACTCAAAGAAATACACCTGCAACTTGTCCTCAATAACCAAGAAACGCAAGCAATGGTGATAATATATAAATTTAGCACATTCAATAGCATAATCCATCAATATTCATAACAAATATGCCCATGGAATAACAATTCAAATATTTGCAAGACATTAATTGGACGATAAAAGAGTATTTCTATTAAAATGTAATCAGCAAAAGTGAATGAATTACAAACTTCCATGTCGTCACGGTTCAGAACCGAGAAACTAAGTCCCTTCCAGTTGGGCCTCCACCACTTTAATCCTCCACCAAAGGTAGGCTCATATAAGAGATACAATGAGGTTCTCAATCAAGTAGGGAAGAACTTGGGGGTTGAACCATGTGTTCAGACGTAAAATGATTTAGGGATGCAGATTCAATATGAAGTGAATAATTTCTCCAGAGTAACTTTGCTCTCAAAGTTGAATTCTTCTCCTCTTTTCCACATCTTGGATATGGCTCATTTATATCCTTCAAATGGAACTGAAGGGCCGATTTAAAATGTTTCCAGTATATGGAAGGTCAAGGATTATGGATCATGTGCCGTGACATGGAAACCCGACACCATTTTTAATTTTGGGCACAAAACCTGATGTACGTGAGATGTAATGGTGCAACCTGCGTATACGCATGTTGTATAATAGTTAGGGTGTGTATATGTGGAAAAATATTATTTTTAGCTCTGGGAACTGCACAAAGGGACTTCAAGTCTACATAGGGAAATGGAAAAAGACCTTCTAAGAAAATTTGCATAGGGTGAGGAAAATATTTCTATAACACTTGGGCATATCCATTTCATACTAATCTGGCTTTGTTCTTTATGATCTTCCCATTTTCATTGAGTTTGTTCTTGAATATCCATTTAGTTCCTACCACATTCTTGTCCTTCAGTCTTGGAACTAGTTCCCAAGTCTGGTTCTTCTCTATTTGGTCTAGTTCTTCATCCATTGATTTTATCCAATATTTACTTTTGTTGGCTTCTTTAAATGACTTAGGTTCTATTAGGGATAACATTGTTTTTTCTGAGTCAAATGTGAGTTTCCTTATTGTTTCCACTCCTACATTTTTATCTCCAACAATCTAACTTTCAGGATGATTCTTTTGAACCCTCTTGGATGGGTATTTTGGAAAGAGTGTTTCTTCGTCATATTCATCATTAGTGTGGGGTTGATTTTCTTGAGGTTCCTCTTCAACTTATTCATTCTGATATTCTCTATCACTTTTATCATCATATGTTGATATCTTATGGGGTATGACTTGTCTTAACTTTAGATCATATATATTTACATTGGAACTTTATGTTGGATTACTGAGAGGGGGGGTGAATCCGTAATAGTGTAATTATAATCCTTTTTCTTCAAATGTTATATCAATGTAGAATTATTATACAATAATGAGTAGTAAGAAATAAACAATCACACACATGCACAGTACACCAGTGTTTTACGTGGAAACCCAAATCAGGAGAAAACCACGAAATGCTTTTTCTTATATGTCTTGAAGAATTACATTCATTGAAAGAACCAACTTCCTTTGTTTTCCAGCTACAACTGGAAGGAGGCTCCAACCCCCTAGTTTCTCAGGCTACAACCTAAGGGAAGCTCCAACTCCCCAATTCTCTGGCTACAACCGGAAGGAGGCTACAACCCCCAATGTTCTATGGCTACAATCAAAAGGTGTCTACAACCACCCGTCCTTGCCCCGTCCTGCCACCCTGAAGTACAAGTAGAATGATGGAACCACTGTCACACTATCACTGTGAGATATACTGCTGTAAACCTATACCAATAAATCTGAACCATGCATCAACCTGTACCTCAACCTGTAATCAACATGTACCATAAACAAGTGCATCAACCATGTACCAAGTATGTACCAATCATGTTNTATGACTCATCAATATGTACCAACATCATCAACTATACACCTCATGTATGTGAACCAACTCATCAACTACTTGTCTCAACCATGTACTCAACATGTACCACAACCAAAAGCCCTCATCAATTTCATCATCCAAATATGATTTGTAGCTCTGTAATAGACCTGGAGTATATGATCACATTCCTGCAAACCTTCCTTAACTTTAAAAACAAGAGACTATCATTTTCATCAAACTTTTCTTTAGTCTCACATGCCTAGTTTTGGATTAGTCAACAACCCTAACTTGAAGTAATAATAACTTTGAACCTATAATGTATAAATATATTAAACTAATACACAATGTTCTTCAGTGTGTTTAATGAAATTCCTCCAAGTTTCACTACTTGGAACCTCTCAGAAAAGGAGTTATAGCAAAAATGGCATA
>JASDQU010257081.1:716-15845 GCA_032191745.1 Picea mariana
TTGGAGTAATATGATCCTATAGATAATATTACTCAATTTATTCTCTGAAACTCCTCCAATTTTTTCTCCTTGAATCCTCCCCAAAAAGAGGTTATAGAAAGAAAGGTAGACTTTATTCAATTCTGGTCTATTCAGAAGACCCAACTTGTACATCATTCCCCATGATCAATAGTTAACATCCGATTCTGAAACTCGCACACAAGAAACTAAAGTCCATACTATTTCCAATGGAAGTGGTCCCACTTCATTTGGATTCTCTATGAAGAAGTTATGACTATTTTACCCGGAACACCTGCTTATAGACTAGCTTTAGGACTGGTCACAAACCCTATCTTCTACAGAGTGTATCTCCATAATTATAGCGAATCAAGAGCTGAAATTTTTACCAGAGGTACCTTGATATATCTTATCAATAACATAGCTATTTCACCATATGAATCGTTCTAGAAAAACAATTATAGCAAAAATGGTAATATGACCTGAAAATAACATACCTTACAACACATCACCAAGAGACTTCATCCTCCCTTGAAATCTGGCCTTCTTTTCATCTTATTAGCTCTCAAATTAATTTGAACATTAATTAAGAGAAAGGAAGCACCAATAATGTTGCATATTTCCTCATCCGACCCCCTATCATGGCGCTAAATACAGTACTCAACTCTTGTGGGCACGAGACTTCCAATTGGCCGCTTCTCTAAAAAAGTGATCCAGAATTCGGCCACACATACAATACGCTCTTGGAGGGTAAGAAAGTTCCTAATTTTCACCTCCAGGATACCATGCTATGTCACCTGGGACATATTTGTGTTCCTTCAAGCGAGCGTGCCAAGATGATTTGGGAGGTGCACTATAGTCGAGTCACTGGTCATTTCGAGGTCGAGAAAACCGTGGCAGTACTGCAAAAGTATTTCTATTGGACGAACCTTCAATAGGATGTTGGGAAGTACATCAAGTCCTGCACTTCTTGCACCATTGCCAAACTGACCATCATGAAGCAAGGCCTCTATACTTCGCTACCCACCCCTATTCGACCTTGGGAATCCATCTCGATGGATTACATATCGGGCCTTCCTTCTACTAAGCATGGCAATGACTGTGTTTTGTGGTCATCGACAGATTCTCGAAGATGTCCATTATGATGGCCTGCAAGAAGAATATCACAGTAGAAAACACTGCTAAACTCTTCTTTGAGTGAGTGTGGGTACACTTTGGGATTCCACAGTCTATCATCTCAGATCGAGACAACATTTTCCTCAGTACATTTTGGTCCAGCCTATGGTCGATGTTGGACACCAAGCTCACCAAGTCCATAGCCTTCCATCTGCAAACTGATGGCCAGGCAGAGGTCGTCAACTGGATGATTGTACACATTCTGCACATGTACAACTCGAAGCATCCATGCACATGAGATGAGATCCTCCTCTATGTACAACACAACTACAATCGATCTCTCCATAGCTCAACTAACCACAACCCCTTTCAAGTGGGCTTGGGATTCCAGCCATTATGTCCCATTAATGTAGCCATGCCATTTGTGGCTACTCAGAAAGGTGTTTCAGGATAAATACGTGAGTGCGGACACAAACCGATCTCCCTAGATCCACCTGGATCTAGAACAAAATAGGACAGAATAATACACTTTCCCTAGATCTAGACTATTGAATGAACTAAGAGGTAAGGATTATGGACATACCTTATGAACGCTTTCCTTAGATCTCTGTTGTTCCAAGCTTCACTCCAATGCTCTTGTTTCATTCAGATCACAACAGTACAAACCAATCGAAGTGAAGGTAGATCAATATATTCAATAGCTAATATATACATATGATCAAGGAGTTATGTAATAAAGTGACATCATCTTTATGGGAAAGGACATATTACTATATTAAATTGATAGAAAGTGAAACTTACAACCTGAGCCTTGATGTTGTAGATCTCCTTTCGATGGCTCCTAGCTCTGACACACACACTTGCTCATGCATGAAGAAAATCAACCACCTTTGATGACCTTGCTGTTGTCTCTAGCTGCTGTAGCATCAGTCCTCCATACAATCTTGCACTAATTCTCCAATCAATCTCTTGCTAGTTTTCTTCTAACCTTCTCTATGATCCATCTCCTCAATATATAGGAGAAGATAGATTAGTTACTTGGATAGGAAATGATCCCAAGATATCAGGAAAGCCAGTACTTAGATAACCATTCGCCAGCCAACTCATTCTTCTCGAAGATTCCCTTCTAGAAGGCTCGAGAACTTCATCTTTTTCCTCTTTAAGAATATGTTCACACCCTGATAGTTAGGTACAGTGCGAACTTCTCGCACTCTAGCTTAATGAAGCCTGCGAGAATCAGGCATTCTCGCATGCAAATATATAGGTAGCCTGTGAACTCTCTTTAAAAGTGTGATTTATGGAACCAGACAAATGTAACTTTTCTCAGGAAAGTGTTCTTAGTGAAGAGCTTGATTTTCCATCATCATAACATCATCATAATATCATCATGATGACCAAAATTGTGGATAACAGAATGCCCCCCAAAGTCTGAGAGTGGAACTAGTGACAATCGATAGACTTTGTAAGCTGCATGTGTGTGTCAAGAACCAAGAGCACATCTAGTCAGAGACCTACAAACATCCAAGCATCAGTAGAATATCATATATATCAATTCTGAGGTAGGCATTCCCATACTCAGATCATAGAATGATGACATCATAAACTAAGGTCATGGCTACCAATCATACACTGTGGATCCACGCCGTCACTATATAGCACAGCCACCTGAATACACTGTGGATCTGTGTGACAAATTTACAATCAAGACGACATAGCCACAAAACATACACAGTGGATCTATGTGTCGCAAATTATACATACTCCATCGCAACCTGGATCACAAAGACAATATCCAGGGTTTTCAATCTCATCGCCCAAAGTACGAATCTGACCATGTGATTACATGTGTCGAAGTCGAACATGGTAGAAACCACTTGATTACCGGTCATTGATGTATACCGTTAACAAGTGTGAGGGAAATCTCCATTGATGTCAATGAATCCCAAGGTACTGTAGTACAATCCATCGACTGTGAATAAATGAGTTGATGTCGAACACCCGATGAAATCTTTCAATCAGGGGTCAATGATGTAAACCCACTGTCGAAAGTGAGGAAACTTTCCATTGAGGCATGCAAGCTCCAAGGTACTGAATAATTTCTAAGCCTTGATTCCAGATAATGTGCTGAAGTCGACGGAACAAAACTCGTCATAGGAGGGCCTTGATGTATCCCCCATCAATGACACGAAATGAGTAACATAGTTTGAAGGTGAAACAGAGCATGTAGCAATTGGACTTTGGACACAGGGAAGGCCGACATGGAGTGAAAGGATAACTGTAGATGGCCGACTCAATAGAGGTTTCAGATGGACTGCTCTTGAACATATGAATGACATGACCAATGATTTGGTAGCATTGACTCAAATACGACACATGGAAGGACCTTGTTATCAAATCGAATGAGAGACAAATGGATTTCCCAAACCAGCTTCAAATGATGAATAGGGGGTGTCATGTTCAAGAGCGACATTTACTGCCAATCAATTCAAAGATGAAACATATCCCTTTCCCAAATTTTTCCCCCACCATTTCTGGCAAGTACCTCTTTATTTTTACGCAAGCTTGAAGAGGATCACATATGCTTGTTGATATAACCTCATCCTTCGGACGAGTCCCTCGGAGTATTTTTAAAGAACCCTAGGAAGGAGTGGTTCGGTCCCATTACGGGTCTGTCAATGTTTGTTTAACGAGTCCAGAGATAGCAAACTCGAAGGTTTTTCAAGATTATAGAGTTTGGAAAAACACTTTTAAAAGAGAACTCTCTCAGCTCCTTTTTCGTAAAATAGTCCAACGAGACCGAAAAAGGGTTAAACTATCGCTCGAAAGACGCATACCTCAAATACTTTAACGAGCGTGAAAATAGCAAGGTTTCTCAACAATCTTTTCCCATTTAGAGAGTCTGAAAAGAGCTTAAAGAAAACTCCAGGGGGGTTCCTTTTTCGTATAACCACAACGAGCCCGAAAAAGTGATAAAACAACGCTCGTTCACGTTCTTATGTTTTTAACAAGCGCAAGAATGGACAAAAGGCGCTCGAGGTTTTAGGTAAAAACCATAACAAACAACCAAAATCACACCACACCAGGGAAAAATTCTGTCCATAACCATCCATATATCTCACCTGCAAGTCATTTCACTCATTTCCACATTAGTGATTAGGGTTAAATAATAAATAATCATAAAAAACCCACATTTGATATAGTAAAAAGTAATAAAATGAACAAACAACAAAATTTACCATACCATTTTCACATTTTACCATTGAGTGCCAAAAAAACCTCATTTTACCCTCTACCTTTGCTGTTGAATTCCAGGAGCTACGGGAGACCATTTGACGTGCCCTCAGCAATATTTTGGTAAGTTCCTCATCCCTTATCTTTTCATGGTTTAAATATTCAATTTTATTGGTAAAAAGTTCAGTTTTAAATTAGTTTTTGGAACCCTATGCGCCTGGAATCATTCTCGCAGGTGGCCCATACGGGGCCTGCGAGAATGACCCATTCTTGCAAGTGGGCCTTAACCAGCCTGCGAGAAGTTCACACTGTACATAATAGCTCACCTGCGAACAACGCAGAATTCAAAAATTTATGCAACATTTAGCCAATTGCAAGAATTTTTCTCATGAATAAGATCACTAACCATGTTTGTATGTTTCTTATGCAGGTTAATAGCCACAACCATGGTACTAGAGTGGCGGGAACGAGAGCACGAGGAGGATAATGCCAATGCTGAAAATCACCCTCCAACCATATCTGCACTGAGAGACTGTGGTCTCTTAAAATACTTCCGCATCCCGCGCATGAGAGCCCAAGTTCGACTACTGGAGTACTTAGTCCGAATGTGGGATCCGGACCAACAAGTTTTTATCATGGAAGCTCATACATTGACTATCGATATCGAGGATATCTATTTCTTGACTGGATTATCTAGATGTGGATCCTATGTCAGTTTGTCTGGCAGCAGAACAGGTGGGTTGAAAATGAGCGAATATTGCAACCAGTACTGCGTACCTGAGGCTGAAAGACAAAAAGGGAAAGTGGCAATTTGGGGAGTTACTGATTTGACTCTCCGCACGATTCTCTTCACCATTGCTCGGATGTCAGGAAGTGTGGCTCCACATATGGATCTGCAGATCTATTTCCAGTATGCCACCGAGTGTACTGAGCCCCGGGTGTTTAACTGGGCTGACGCAGTATTACGCAATATCAAGAAATAGTTGACTAAGTGTAGGTGAGGGGGTCTGAAACAGTTTGGATATGGTTCTTTACTAGTGTCCTTCTTCTTAGAGAGGGTCCCTATGCTACGTCTATAGGCTGAGTGGCAATTGCTGGGTCCCAGGGATCCGAGGATGTTGCGGTGGTGTCGGCTCATGGCCCGACATGTGGCAGAACCTATCGTTAGATATGATGACATTTTCTTCGACTGGTTGCAGAACCAGATGCAGATGGTGGACGACTATGCCTATGCCAGGTTGGATTTCTGAGGAGATCCGGATCTAGCGCTTCCTGAAGATGCTCAGTGGGGAGACCTCGGTAAGAAGTACACAAATTTTCGTTTTTAAATGTTTTTGAATTTTAATCATTATTAAATGTTTTGTTTTTTTTATAGATTTACCCGAAGACTAACACCAAATACTTGTTGATAACACAGACGTTGGACCATATCGACCTGCTGGCAGTTCTCCTAACCAACGACGAGGAGAGGCAGCAGTAGTAGTTCCACAGTACACCGAGGATTATCTGACGGTGGAGCAGAATTTACAGGGTCTGATGGCAAACGTTCCAGATATGACTCTGGAAGAGATCCCATGATGCGATCAGTGTCACACTGTGGGGGTTTCTGCATCTATGGGTCGTCTGCTCCACAAAGTTGCTAGGACATTAGTGTGTTATCGTGAACATCATTTGTGATGTCATTATGTAGAAGCCAAGAGATTCAATTTTTGATATTTTGGTCTTCAGACAAACATTTTGTAAAAAACAAACTCTTTTGATTGTTATGTATATACACGGCTTCTACCGGTTTACTTTACATTGTGTACATTTCAATTTGTTTGATTTATAAATGATTTAAATGCCTGTCTAATACATAATTAGCTAAAGCATCTGTTAATGTATTAAGACATATAGGAATATGTTGATATTCAATATGATCAAAATGCCGTTCCAAGAGGCGAATCCACAAATATACCCTTAATAAAGTAGGACTTCGAATATAATAGACATTACTTAGCTGTAGTACTACCAGCTGTGAGTCAAGTCATACAACCAAATGACGAATCCCGAGAGAGATAACATCAACCAATAACTCAATAACGGTGCTATACTCTGTGATGTTGTTGGTTGCCCGGCCAATACATACACCTCGTAAAGATATAAGCTCGTTTGTTGGGGCATAGATTGCCCATGCAGCGGAAGCTAGGTTCCAAGTACTACGGCTAACACCATCAGCGAAGCCAATATAAGGTAGCGAATATTCTGACATCTGGCAATCAAACACAACATCACATAAGGGCAGAGACCAAATAACGTCAAAAGCAAACTAAAGTAACACACACAGTATGATACATNGGGTTCACTCAAAGGTACACCATCATAATCCACCAGCTCATATGCTCCTTTTTTCAAAACTTTTCTAACAATGTAAGGCCCACGCCACATTGGTTCAAATTTCCCAGCTCCTAAGACATCTTTATCTTGTTCATATAGAAGAACAAGATCTCCTTCAGAGAAGACACGAGGCTTGACATGCTTGTCATACTGTGCCTTAACGCGTTTCTTCTGGGATTCTATTACAAGAGTAGCGTCATGGTGAGTCTCGTCTAATCGCGTCAGATACAACAGACGTTCCTCTTCAGCAGAAGTATTGGGCAAGAGTTCTACAGCTAGTTTTAGAGACGGTATTTCACATTCTATTGGCAGAATGGCTTCCATGCCATAAACTAGTCGAAAGGGTGTAAATCCCGTAGCAGATTTAACAGATGTCCGATACGCCCACAATGCTGAAAACAACATCGTGTGCCAGTTGGTTTTATGGATTCCTATCATCCGTCGAATCATAGTTATGAGAACCTTATTGATTGCTTCGACCTGGCCATTACCCTGCGGATAATAGGGTGTTGAGATATCATGACGAAGGCCCAAATTTTCTGTGAGTTCATACATCATATGATTTCTAAAATGACTAATCGTGATCGGTAACGATAGCCTGAGGAACACCAAAACGAGTGATGACATGGTTGAAAAACAATAACGCTGCAGTCTTCCCAGTATTATCGAATGTTGGCATCGCCTCGGCCCACTTAGTAAAATAATCAACAGTGAAAATAATATAACCATGCCCCCTGGCAGAGTGAGGGTGACATGTCATGAAATCAATGCCCCATTTTGAAAAAGGACCTACTGAGACCACAGGGTGAAGGGGAGCAGGATGCGACCGAATCTTTTGATTGTAGGTCTGGCAGGCATGACACTTCTGAACAACAATAATGCAGTCATGAAACAATGAAGGCTAAAAGTATCCTGCATGTAAGATCTTCTGGGCAGTTGCATACCCAGACATATTACCACCACATGCTCCAGAATGGCAGTCATTCAAAGCTTTCTCAGCTTCGTCAAAAGTCAAACAACGCCGAAAAACAGAGTCAATACCTCGACGGTAAAGCGTATCGCCAAGGATGATATATTAACGTGCTTGATAACGGATACGACGGTGTTCGGTGCTAGACAAAGTAGGCCGGAAAGTTTGAGTTTGGAGATATATAATGATATCTCCGTACCAAATATCGTTAGTGTTGATAAGGAAAAGTGATTCGTCAGGTAACGAATTGACTGCTACATTTTTCGTGGCAGAGTGGGGAAAATCACAAATTAACTCAACAAAAACTAAGGATTTCTTCAACGTGGCGCGATCGAATTCCAAATTGAACTCCTGGAGAATGACAATCCACTTGGAGTACTTTCCCCCAAGCAATTGACGTGTCAATATATGTTGCATAGGGTTACAATGTGAAATCACTGTAGTTTTCCTGGAGAGAATATAATGACGGAAACGTTGAACTGCTTGAACAGCAACCAAGGCCAGCTTTTCAACATGTTGGTGCTTGATTTCAGTGGAAGTGAGACTTCGACTCAAATAATATATAACATGTTCATCGTGTGCATCATCCTCTTGAATGAGAACCATGCCGATAGTATACTCGGACGCAGCTAGATAAAGAAAGTAATCCCGACTATAATCAGGAGGGAAAAGAAGAGGATCTTTCGTGAGGGACAACTTTAAAGCTTCAAAAGCGTTGTTAGCAACCTTATCCCAGACAAACTCTGAACCTTTCTTTAAAAGATGTGTAAAACCCTGAGTAATCTCAGCGTAATTTGGGATGAAGCGATGAAGAAAGTTTGCTTTCCCCTGCAAACTTTGTAACTGGTGAAAAGAAGAAGGAGGAGGGAGATTAAGAATCACCTCAACTTTAATAGGATCTACCCGGATCCCATGACGTGAAACAATGAAACCAAGGAGACGACCAGATTCTACGCAAAAGACACATTTATGAGGATTCAGGTGAATGCGATAGAATCGACAATGAACGAAAATTGTTCGGAGATGATTAGGGTGATCGACTCGGCGTAAAGAATGAGCCAGAAAATCGTCCAAATAAGGTTGAACGATATGCTTGATATCGTGAAATGCGTAAGACATAGCACGTTGGAACGTTGCACCTGCGTTCTTCAGACCGAAGGGGAGTTTTCTATAGGCGAAAGTACCCCAAGGACAAATAAAAGTCATTTTATGTTGGTCCTCAGGAGCGATATTGATTTGATTATAGCCGGAAAATCCATCCATGAGGGAAAAAATTTCACTGCCGGCACAGTCATCGATGATCTGGTCAACGAAAGGGGTTGGAAAATTGTCCTTTGGACAAGCTTTGTTAATATCCCAATAATCAACACAAACGTGTATACTACCACCTTTCTTATCAATCGGTACGGGGTTGGAAACCCATTCTGTCTATGCCACGGGATAAATAAAACCAGCTTTAAGAAGTTTTTCAACTTCAAGTTTAATAGTTGTTGCTTTACGTGGATGGACAGGACAGAGGCGCTGTCGGACTGGTTTAGCTCTGGGGTATGTCTTAATTTCATGGACAACAATATCAGGGTCGATACCCGACATCTCTTCGTAACTCCAGGCAAAGATATCACGAAATTCTTTAAACATGGAAGTATAAGTGACAATTTCTTTGGGAGAACACGAAGCTCCAATATGAACATTCTCGACTATCCCAGGTTTAACCGAAATATCTATGGGTATCGTGGGAGAAATGTTACTGAGGTTCCCTTCTGCAAACACATCACGTGTAGATTGGGGAGCGGTGGATATAACAACAACGGTCGACGGAGTCGAAATCCGCTGATAATTCTCAGGAGTGTGTTGTTCCAGAAACAATATGGAACGATGATGCCCATCGTCCCAAGGGGTGTCCTCCATGACGGACATGATCATCTCGTTAGTGGGGAAGATGAAACGGAAAGGATCAGGAGACAACTCATCAAAAGAAGAAGTAGTAAGGGTTGCCGATTGAATGGCTTGATAAGCAGACTCAACCGGACTTAACAACATGACGTCGCCAAAACGAACATGATCTCCAGGATCAGGGACTATCCAAGGGTCGGCAGACACAGGAAGTTCATGAGGTACAGTAGAGATCATATTAATAGAAGCAACTGACGGGCGTGGAATATCAGGTGGTGGTGGTATGGGGAAAGTACCTATTAACGAAGAGTCTTTTAAAAGACCGACTCCAACATTCTCGTAACCATGTGGGGTTTTAGCTATGAACGGCACGTTGCCAGTGCGAGTATCGGCATTAAAGAAGGCAAGTTGATCAACCGTGACCACTTTTCCTTGGTGAGGAAATCGTACGACACGAAAAAGGGTTGACACAACAGCATGCATAGAATCGACCCAGCTACGACCAAGTAGAAGATTATAATCTAGGGGAGCATCGAAAACTTCCACTTCAACCTGGACGGTCTTACCTTCAAGAGTAACCAGCAATGACGGAAGAACACCGTAAGGCTTAAAACCAGAGCCGTTGAAGGCTCTCAAAGTTTTTTGTGATTTGTTTAACGGGGGAGAGCCAATGGCTTTCCAACAAGTAAGAGACATTACACATGTAGAGGCACCCTCATCAATAACAGTCCGAAAAATGCTCTTGTCGGTGACAACAACTTGTATTTGAAACGCAAGCTATGGGGGTAACCTTGGAATATGGTCTTCCAAGTCAAATACTATCAAATTCGTATCCGTGGGATCAATTCCACCTATAGCTTTCAACAGAGCCCTTCGTTGTGCATGACAAGACTGAAGGACTTCAAGGGCAGACATCGTTGAAGGTGCTTGAGCCAGATCTTTGACAATGCTATAGTTCTGAGCCACACGTGCATGAGGATTGAATGCCAATTTCTTAACGACACCTTTCGGGGGTGGTCGTATAACTGTATCGAGGCTCGGTCGTTCGAGATGAAGAGGACCATTTGTGGGTGGATTCAGTGGAGAAGGTTGTACCAGATTAGGAGGTAAATCATCAACCTTCTCCTTAGAAGGAGCATAGTCTTTAGCTATAGTGGTAAGTGCAACATTGTCTTTCTTTGAATCACCGGTTCACATCAAAACATAAGATGATGTAGAAGTAGAGGGTTGGTCGTGGATTACCAACGAAGCCTGTTGTTGAGACGGGAAGGGTTGAGACAAGACTGTCGGCGTAGGGGGTTTTGGCGTTCCTTGAAGGAACTTGTTAACCTCGGCACGTCTCGGACAATCCTTCATGTAGTGATCGTCACCACACGTAAGGCAAGGGTAGCGTGGTTTACGCTTGTCCCGATCTTCAACAGGAGGAGTTTTGGTTTGCTCATTCGGATTATTATTTTTACTCTCCTTATTCTTGCCTCTCCCTTTCTTAGATTTATTCTTACCGGTCGGCGTAGATTGAACAGCGTTCACTTCAGAGGTTTTACCGGTGGGAGGAGCAGGAGACGAAGCACTTTGAACATTAGAAGAATTGGATTTTGGGGTTGCAGTTGAAATGGAATGTGAGTGGGTATGAGTGGTACCAATCACACCATCAGCTGCATGCAAGGCAACTGGAGCAGTAGAAGTGCTGGAAGTACCAGGATGAGGTAAATAAGGTAGAAGGGTATAAAGTGTTCCCGTTTGAGAATAAACGAGATCAAGATAATGAGCGTGACTTATAGCCTGCTCTTTTGTAACAACACCGCCCATAGCAATGTCTTTACCAATTTCATTTACGAAAGATTTCGTAAACCATTCTGCCAGTAACTGAACAGGGAGTTCAAGTTTGATGAGACGTCGTCTCTGTCTCCACTCATGTATATGATCCGAGATGTGAGTCCCTTTCGTTTGTTTGAAAGAAGTCAAGATCTCAGTCCCAGTATCGTAATGGATCGGTAACTGGTAATGTGTGAGAAAAGCCATAGCTAAGGTGTTGAAATCAGAAAAGAAACCTCGTGGCAATTCAATGTACCACTTCACAGCCGAACCGGTAAGGGTTCGTTGAAAAATACGCAGACGAATGGAGTCATCCATCAATGAGTTGGACAAACACCATAAATGAAAAGTCATGACATGATTATTTGGGTCCTCTCCCCCCTTGCCATCGAATTTTGGAATATCCAATGGGAGCTTAGCAGGAATAGCAGGCCATTGGGGAGGGTGACGAATAGGATCATTTAGAATCCTAGACAAATCAGGAAAATCCAAGGTAGCAAGAAAAGGTAACTGTCGTTTTACCTATGGGTACTGATGGATTTGGGGTGGAAGCCCCGTTGGCAGACTAGTAGGAGCATAAGCAGACTGTCCGTAGAGGGAAGCCCCTGGATGATTCGGTGGTGGCCGGATAGGGTAGTAGCCCCAAGGATTATAACCTTGAGTTTGAGTAGGGACATGGGGTTGAGTAATCTGACCCGAACCCCAAATAGGATTAGTTACACCTGGATATGGTTGGCCTACAGGAGGGATAGTGGTCTGCCCCCCAGCAGTTTGAGGAAAGTTTCGTAAAAGATGATTCCAATATTGGGCCAACTCAAGAGGTATGTTTTTTTCCAAAAGGGGAGGTTGGTCCCCCTACTGTAGGTATAGTTCCACCCGAGAGTTGTGTACCAACCATAGGTTGTGTGGTAACTGTGTTGTGTCCGAGAAAAGGAAAAGGAACCGTACCACCCTGTCCACCAACAGGAATCTGCAAGTGTGGTGCAACAATCAGGATAGTGCCACTCGGATTAGGATTGCCAGTAGGAAAATGAGGGAGTGTCGGGATGAAACCGGGAATAGGATGCCCAGGAAACGGAGGACCACTTGGAGAACCGACTGGGGTTTGCGGAGGTGTTGGATGGGAAACATTCAACAAGGGATTCAATGCATGGTAACCAGGGGGTAAATTTGGGTTGACCTCGGGTATTCGCTAGGTGTTGATAGGGGCAAGAGTAGTTGCAGGAATCTCGGTTTGGACACTCGTAGTATTTGTGAGATGGGCCATCTCAGAAGGTAGAATAAAGTGATAAGTGGTAGTCTCTGGTGTAGTTTCTGGTTCGGGAGACACAGGAGGGTTGATTTCGTAGACAGGAGGTGACTCAGTACCAAAGAAGACTCGTCGGAAATCACCCGACCAAAAAGGATCTTGGCCTACTACACCATGAGAAGGCCCTACAGTTGATTCAGAAGATGTAAAAACGGCTTCTTCAGAAGGATTTAATTGCCCAACAGGTCATTCACCACGACGAATGCGATAGTCCTCTATAGTATTGGTAATTCGAAAATCACCTAGAGAATCAATGCATCCTACCTGTGGAGGTGGTGTAGAAACGTCTTGGGCTTCACTTATGTCCACGTGTGGTGGAGTAACAACGGGGATTTCACCCTGACGAGGAGAGCCCTCAGGGGTGCCTTCAGGTGTTGCTGTATGCAAGGGTTGTGAAGCTTCCGGATGTTCTAGGGATAAACCTTGCATCCTACGTGAATGTCGTGGGGGAGCAATTGTAAACAAGAACAAACTCTGCAACGAAAATCCTATGGTCAACTTCGAGAAACAAACAACACACACTAGTAAACAAACTCTAGAAGCAATCACCAAGCAAACAATACCTTCTAATATCGAATCCACTAGTTGGTGATGAAATCCAACATCTCAACAATGATACGAGAAGGGGCGGGGCTAAGGTGGAAAAGTTATGTTGACAACCTGCTTAAGAGACTTACACCCTGGTGCAAGCTCCCACACATAATCGTGGGTATACCCTCCAAGGAGCCCGAGTGAGTTTGATCAATGTCAATTCCAGGTACCGTGGAGACTTTCCCCTCCACAGTCACCTTGGGTAAGAACCTAGAGAGATAGGCCACTAAGGTCACCACACACAACAGTACAGCCTCAGTCGTCAGTCCGATCCACACGCAAGGGTAGGGTATCAAGCCCGAAATCAACTCAAATGCTTCCACTCATAATTGTGGGTATACCTCGGAGTGATCCCCGTAATATGTGCAACCTCTACACCGATGTCAACAAAGCAGGGTTAGTAACTCTGCCAACACCAATGCGACCTAGTGCTTGAACCTTGTGTTATAAGGTCATCCCAGGACAATATGTTGCAAATGGATTTTAACACTCCCTAACTCAAGATGCTATTGTGTGTTTTGAGATTTTGGAGAGTGTATCTCTCTTCCTACTCCAAAGCACTAGCCTAGCTAAATGTTGGTGTAAAAGAGCCCTAGAAAAGAGTTACTAGATAAATTTTAAGATTACACAATGTTTTTAAAAGCTGTTGTTTACTCAAAGGTAACAGAAGTGAAACTCATGATGTATAACTCTGACCCAAATAATGCAAGGATAATGATGAAATATAATATTTTCATTCCATGAATCCTAGTTATGGGAGAGAGAATATTTTCCAAATCAATCTCAATACTACAATGCAATGCTCAATTTCCTTTCAAATGTCAAAGAAAACAATCATTTATCAATGAGCAATTTCTATATGTCTTTTTCAAAACTTCAATAAACTCAAAAACTTGATTTTCAATGTTTTTGAAAAGGCAAAAATAAAATCTTGAAAGAAAACTTGTTGTTCACTTTCCAAGAAGAACTCTGATTAATGAGAAAAGAAAATCAAACCATCAATAATCAAACAATAACAACCCAACCAAAACTTTCAACGAAAGTAAAAACAAAAGCAAACCAAGGAGTTCCTCAATGCAAATGAAAAATGTCCTTTCAAACCAACAAGCAAATGAGAAACACCAAACACTTAACTCTCAACCAATCACTGGTTCTCAGCCAGTCAGACACACTCAATCCCAAAAGTCAGAGAAAATGAAAATGCCAATAAGAGCCAAGAAATGAAAGTCAAGCTACAAAGGCAAGAAAAACCTTAAAACCCTAGATCAATTCAAGCAAGCAAGCTAAAGCAAGAGATATGTAAGTCAATGATCTAATAAGCCAAAAATATGTAATTCAACAGATCTGAACAGTTGAAAAAGTCAAAACTTAATTTCAAAAATTTCAAAAATCTTGCTCGCAGGCAAGTAGTGGAACACAGTGCGAGAAGATAGTATTCTCGCAGGCCACCTTAATGCAAGGTGCGAGGTGTTCGCATTGGACCCTATATGCAGGGTGCGAACTTGACTGGTTCTCGCAGGCTGTAAATACACACAGTGCGAGAATTCCTGAAGATAATAAATTTTTTGAAAATGCAGGCAAAATTCAAACTGGCTTATAGACCCAGAAGGTCTCTCAGGATATCTTGAGGACTCAGACACTGACAAAACAGGAGAAAAATGCAAATAGAGAAAATGGCCACAGAAAATTCAAAAACCATAAAGAAAAAGGGATAAGTGCCCAACGGAGTCGCCAATTTTGTTTCAGGATAAATCCGTGAGTGCGGACACAAACCGATCTCCCTAGATTCACCTGGATCTAGAACAAAACAGGACAGAATAATACACTTTCC
>JASDQU010257082.1:11981-23942 GCA_032191745.1 Picea mariana
TAATATTAAATTTATTAATTTCTAATGGTGAAAACCTGTTTTAGGCACCTACATATTGTTGAGTGTTTGAAAACAATTATCTGGTGAGCATTCCACAAGAATAAATTATGATTGTGAAAACCCTTTAGATGCATTCAAACATATCTTATTTGAGAACCATCTTGCTAGCGGATAATGTTAGCAAAAAAAAATGAAAAACACACAAAATCAAGCGATAAATATTCTTTCAAGTTTTAGTTTCTCATTAAATAAATATTTCCAAGATCTTGTTGCTATCACTCCACAAGAAGCCTTATTGTCACCTTCTTGCTTCATCTTATTGTCACAAGTTCTACAACATGTTTTTCATTTTCAACATCTCTACCATTGCTACATAAGCAACAAAAATAAACCAGTTTTAAAAAAATGTTGTTGTTGTTACACAAAACTAGTACCAATATGTTTTTTTGGCTGCTACACAAGAAGTAACTACAAAATTTAATGAATAGATTTGTTGCAAAAGATTTCATGATATGAAAAATCTATATAAGACTACATATACTTAGTTTACTATAGAACCTTGAGGCATCTCCTACAAAATCTCTTTCCATGAGAACTTGTGGATGTGATATACTTGTTGTAGATGTCATGATTTCTTAGGTGGGTGCATATACATTTTTTTATTTTTAATTGTTTTTCATATTTATTGAATGTTATAGGATTGTATTTATAAAGATACTTGAACCTACTCATTTTTCCCTACTTCCTTACCATTTGTTAATTTTCCAAAGACGGGAAAAGTCTTTTGTTGGGGAGGACATTGATCAGGTGTCTATCTATCATGACCACACCATCACCACCATTGTTTTATCTGAACCCTTCACCACACTATTTGATTTCCGTAGTCCACATCCCTTGTAAGATACCCCCTGAATATATAAGAAAGAGGAGAACTAATGGTGTAGAAGCTACTAAGGCACATAAAGATAACGATGTTGTTACATAAGAACCATCATTGTATATATATACACATAAGAACCAAAACCATAATCCAATATTAATTTAGAAAGACACTAAAAATAGCAAAATCCATTAAAATATCGAAAACCACCCAAAAAAAAGTTTGGGGCACTGCACGTAGCAGGGGGGGGGACCTGCCCCCCATGGGATCCCCCTAGGAAAGTGATCGACACACATGAAACAAAGAGAGAAGGGATTTTGGATCGTCAGACGCAGTTGTCGAATCTCACGCACCCACACACACACATGCAAATAATATAACACATACCCAACATTCTCCCACTTATTTTTTTATTTGCATACAGGGGTTCATAGGATTACATAGTCAACAATCTAGGGAAAAAATGCCCATTGTTACTTTACATGAGGAGAACTTCTCTGTTCTCATATATTTTGTCAATGAATCTGCAACATTCTTCAAAGTGTCAACCTTTTCCAGCAACACCTTCTTTTCTTCAACCATGTCTCTCACAAAGTGATAATGAACATCAATATTCTTTGTCTTCGAATTATAAATAGGGTTCTTTTCCAGGAATATTGCACTTTGAATGTCATAATCTAATATCATTGCTTGTTGTACCAACCCAATACCTGAACATAATCTCTGTAACCATACTACTTCCATGCTTGCATGAGTGGATACCATGTATTCAACTTCTATAGTTGAGAGTGCCACTACATCCTGTCTTTTACTCATCCAATTGATTTTCCCTCCAAATAGCTTAAACACATACCCACTTGTAGATCTTCTGCGATCCAAATCTCCAACCCAGTCTGCATCAACAAACTCCTATATGTCCAACACTCTGTCCAATCCTGGCCTTCCTTGGTAGCACAATCCATAACTGGTAGTGCCACACAAATACTTTAAGACCCTCTTTATTGTTGTCCAATGATCCTTCCCTGGTTTTGACATATACCTGCTAAAAACTCCCATTGCATGTGCAATGTATGGTCTAGTACATACCATTTCATACATCAAACTACCAACTACACGGGCATATAGAACATGGGACATGTCCTCTTCTTCTTCCTATGTCTTGGGACATTGATCTATAGATAACTTTACACCTATCTGAATAGGAAACTTGATCGGTTTACTTCCATGAATATTAAACCTTTGTAATATCGTCTCAACATATTTTCTCTAATTCAACTAGAGTTTCTTGTTTGTACGATCTCTTTTAATCTCCATTCCCAAAATGAAGTTAGCAACATCGAGATCCTTCATGTCAAATTTGGAGGACAACTGTGCTTTTTCCTCTTTGATAACATCCATGTCATTTCCTACCAACAACATGTCATCAACATACAATAGTACATAAATGAAGTGATTACCAACCTGCTTGGAATATACACAATGATCAACCATGCTTCTTATAAATCCCAATCCAAGGATGCATGTGTCAAACTTTTGGTACCACATCCTAGGTGATTGCTTTAGACCATATAGTGACTTCTTTATCTTATAGACCAAGTCTTTCTTTCCCTTCACTATAAAGCCTTTTGGCTGCTTCATGTAGATTTATTCTTCTAGATCCCCATGTAAGAATGTTGTCTTCACATCCATCTATTCCACTTCAATATCAAAAGAAACAACAATAGATAAAGGAAACCTAATAGAAGTTAACTTAGCAACATGAGAAAATATCTCACCAAAGTCAATTCCCTCTACCTGGGAATAACCTTTTGATACTAACCGAGATTTGTATTTCTCCACTTTTCCTTCTACATTAAACCTCTTCTTAAACAACCATTTGCTACCAACATATTTTCTTCCAGCTAGAAACTCAACTAGATACCATGCCTCATTCTTATCCAAGGCATCCATTTCTTCAAACATGGCCTTCTTCGAGAGTTTACTATCCTCTAAACTCATTGCTTCCCCGACAGTCCTGGGATCATCATCAGTAATAGATAAAGAAAAATTAGAATGAAAATCAAGTGGACTATACCTTTATGGTTGCCTTCTTTCCCTCACCGATCTCCTAAATATTGGGGTATGAGGTTCTTCTTCTTTTGCTTCATCTTCTTCAGTTGATTCATAATTTCATCATCCAAATCAAACTCTATTTTCTCAGGTTATTCTTGCCTTGGTAGGAATACATGTTTGGGAACATATTTCACCTCTCTAAAAACAACATCTCGAAATATAAACAATATTCTTATTTTCTGGGTTCTAAAGATTTTAACCTTTCACACCATCTTTATTACCAATAAAGATACACTTTTCAACTTTATTATCCAACTTACTTCTATTTTCCTTTGGAGCATGTACATAATCATCACAACCAAACACTCTGAGATGTTCAAGAGGGGGTTTCTTACCATTCCATACCTCATGTGGATTTTTATCATCCAACGCTAATGAGGATGATCGATTGACTAGATAACATGTTGTACCCACTGCCTCTGCCCATAATTCATGTCCTAATTCAACACCACTAAGCACACTACTTGATTTTTCCATTAGTTTCATGTTCATCCTTTCTGCAACTCCATTCTGTTGGGGTGTGTATGGAGTAGTTTTCTGCCTTTCTATACCATACTTCTTACAAAATTCTTTGAATTCATTTTCGCATAATTGTCCACCATTATCTGTCATCAATACCTTTATTTTCTTCTCTATCTGATTTTATACCAGAGCCTTAAACTCGTTAAATTTATCAAATACCTCATATTTGTTTCTAAGAAAATAAATCCATGTGTTCCTTGAGAAATCATCTATGAATGAAACATAATACACAAATTTACCTAGTGATGGAACATGTACAAGTCCAACACATCACTGTGTATAAACTCTAAGATCCCCTTTTCTCTTGTAGCACCATATGGGAATCTTAATCGATTATGTTTACCATATATGAAATGTTCACAAAAATAGAAATCCAGAGTGTAATTAGACATACCTTCAACAATACCTTTACCGTGTAGTGTCCAAAGGCCCTTTTCTCCAATATGCCCCAGTCTTTGATGCCACAATATGGTTTTCTTTCCGGGGACAATATTGGTCTTTTCTTCTTTATTTATATTCTCAAGGACAACATAATTGTTACACCCATTAGTATAAGTTCTTCCCAACAACTTGTATAGAGTTCCACACTGAACTTCCCTCATCAACACCATTTATCCTCATACCATCTTGCAAGCCCTTTCCCAATACATTATCCACACCTGCATCATCCAACTATCTTACAGATATTAGGCTCCTAGATAGTTTTGGAATGTGCATAACCCCAGAGAGAGTTCTAATCCTTCCATATTTTAGAAACAACTTAACCCTTCCACATCCCATGATTTTGGCTGTTGAGTCATCTCCTAGGAATACATCACCACCATCATATTTTTCATATTCACAGAACCACTCCCCGTGAGGAGTCATATGATATGACGCACATGAGTCAATCAAACATACATGATGGTTTTCATGTGTACCTATAGATGCCAGGTAAACATCACCTCCTTCTTCCGTGAAGATTTTCGCCTCTGTGGAAGAGGTATTATCAAATCCCTTTGGTTTATCAACCTTCTTAGACTTGAAATATTTCTTATAATGCCCTGTTTTACCACACTTTCAACATTTCCTCAAATATTTTCCTAGAGACTTAGATCTACCTGTATATTTAGATCTCCCCCCCCGAAGACTTACCAAGATTCAAGTCTTGGGTACGACCTCTTACAAATCAAGCATCTGTGCTCTGACCATCCATGCTTTTCTGCCTCATCTCTTTAGATAACAAGGATGAAACTACATCCTCTAACTTCAATGTAGATTGAGTGGTACTACCAATTGCTACAACCAGATTTTCCCAAGAGTCTGGCATAGAACATAATGAAACAATACACTTATCTTCTTCTGCAATCGTAATATTAACAAAGAAAAGTTGACTTACCAGATTATTAAAGGAATTTAGATGTTCTGTCACATAATCTCCATCTTCCATCCTAATATGATACAACTTCTTTCAAATAAACAATTATTTTACCAGGGACTTGATTGATACAAATTCCCTAACTTATCCCATAGTTCCTTGGTTTTAGATTCTCCCAAGACATTCAACAACACTGAATCTTCCAGGTAGAGTCGAATAGTACTCCTTTCACTTCTATCAAACTTCTTTAATTCTTCCTTCGACATACCGATAGGTTGTGTACTAGTAGGTTGTGTACCAACAAAATGTGTGCAAGTATACTGCATACCAGTAGGTCGTGTACCAGGATCCACAATTATCTATTTTCTTTTTCTACAAGAAGGTCCTCCATATTAATCTTCCATAGCTCAATTTTTTTACCATTGAACTTATGTATCTTGATTTTAGAATATCTCACCATTCCTCTTTCTAAACTTGAATCACCACTACAAAATCTCCCACTGAACCTAGGTTTATCATAGACCTAAGATAAACTTGATCTATCAAGACCGAGCCAAACCCTCAACAACAAAGGCACCGCCTTGAAGCCAAAAATGATCTATGATACCACATGTAAGTTTTAAACCTATGAAGTAAAGAAATGCATACATATTCTTAATAAAAACACAAAGTTAATCAATCTCTCATACACAAAGTACACAAAGATTTACACTGGAAACCCTTAAGCATAAGAAAACCAACCTTCCATGGTGTCACACCTTTCAACTCTTCATTGTATTAATTTCACCATTAAAAATACAATATATACAATATTTTAGGTATTCCGTAGCTACCAAAACCCTAATCCCTTAATCCAGGATTAATTTAGAAAACCACTAAAAAGAGAAAAATCCTCTAAAATAGAAAAAAATGCCCAAAAAACAAATTTTAGGGTGCTGCATGTAGCCAGGGGGGCCAAACCTGCCCCCCAGGACCCCCCCCCGCCCCCCCTCCCCCTCCCAACACACACACACACATGCAAAGAATATAACACATACCCAACATTATTATGGTATATCCACAACAATCAATGTACACAACAATGTCATTACAATATTTTCATGCATTCCAGTATTTACAAAGGCATATGATGCCTCACATCAGTTACATTTTTCAACCCATCATACCTATATATAAGAAGAAAGAATTATAACAACAATTTCTGGCATAATAGATTTTTTTTCTAACATAGGAATTTTGACTATGTATTAATGCTCTACATCGATCAATAATTAGTTAGAAAATGAGCACAATTGGGGTTTTAATAACATGAAACTATACATTTCTTTCAAAATCAATTAGGTTATAGTTATTGTTAAACAAATTACTTCTTCCTATTTGTATGGATTTCTAGTTGATATTTATACTCATATATTACTTGCATTAAACCTGCATTATACCTGGATACTATGGCTTAATTGGCTATAAATCTAGGCTATTAAGCCAGGTCTTGAGGTCTTGATTTGAGAAATATAGGCTATTAATCTAGGTATTGATCTATAAAATATGGGAAACAATGTCGTTATAAAGTTGAGTATACCATTTCAAACATGAACCAACCTCAAGACTCCTCCAAGCATAGAACCCTAGAAATGTCCAAGCAACAATGTGCCTTCATGATCAAACAAGTCACAATATCTTAAACTGTAAGGGAATTCATAATGGGAATCGGGTCTAGACATAAGAGAATACCATTACCAAGCATATAATTGATAAAAAGAGATTTCTCCATCCCATTTTCATGAACCCCTCTCCATATAATATATAGATCATGTGGGGCTGGAAGATAACCATTGCCAATTTGAAATGGCATGTGAGTGGAGTCATACATAAATTTCCATGTCATTTTAACCACCATTGTAGAGATATGGCGATGGGAAGTAAAAACCCTATGCAGTAACCTAATGGACAACCAGAACTAAAGAACTCGATTGAGTGAAAAAACACACACATAGTAGTAAAAATGAAACTCCATCCTGCAAAATGACACCTACCATTCATAGAAGAAATAAGTGTGCTGGGAGATATTGTGGCAGGTTATATTAAACATGGAATAAGGAGGAAGTGTAATTATCCTAATTAATTTTAATGATGTTCGGTAATGACTAACGACCAATTTTTTACATGTAAGGAAGTTATTTCCCTAACTATGAACCCTTCATTTATAAGCACGATGAAGAATATTCCATTTTTATTTAATATTTTCCATAGAAAGAGAATCAAATATTAAAAATCTATTTAATCTGGTTCTTTCAAATAGGTGTATGCCCATTAGGGTAAATATATATGTGATATTCGAATGGTTTTACATGCTGAGGTCGTATTGGCATTGGAGTATTTACATAAGCAAGGGATTGTCTTGTATGTTTTCTTGAAAGTACCAATACCTGAAGATCAAGGCCATTGTCAACACAACAACATCATTTATGGTCACATTGTAGCAAGGGATCAAATGTTGTTACTTCCTTTCAAGAGACAAGAAGAGGGAAATCTACACAAATAAAATTGAAGATTTTATCCTACATCTTAAATAATTCATTACCGTAAGTTGGATTCATCTGGTGTCTCTAGGTGCCAAATAAAATTTCATGAATGTAGTGTTTCTTAGAAAGAAAGCAACAAAAATGGTATCCAACAAACAACATATGTTTGTTAGTATTTTGATTTTTTTTCAATAGATATTCTAATATAGTATATGCTTATGCAAATTCCTAAGATTTCTTATATTATTAATCCCTATCTTAGGAATGAAGGGACTCTAGCAATCAATCCATCATTGACTTCATATTAGTTTACCTGTTGAATTTATATTCTTTCCCAATATTTAATGTTTGAGATAGAGAAATCACAATTTTATTTTTAATATAATTAAAAAAAAACATTCGTCGCCATCTCATTGGAGAATACATTTGAAGTCTTATTGTGGGATTCACTCTTCTCAATGCTTTATTACCAATGTTTTATCATTATGACCTAAGTTTGCAATTTTTTTGGAAGTGAGATAACCTAAGTTACACTATATTCTAAGTTTGCAATTTTTTCAATGTGAGAGAACCTAAGTTTCTTTTACACATTGAAAATTGTGCATTGTTAGATAATGTAAGTTTTATTAAAAGTATTTTATTGAAACTATTTATTAAGTGTTCTTTAAATAGACTATAATATCATTTCTGATAAACGATTATTTCAAGGAGGTGGTATTTAAATACATTGATCATTTTAATTGAAAACTATTGCATTGACTAATGTCTTCAGTGCTACCTATGTGAGTTCCTTTAATAAACTGACAATCACTCTGTTATTCATCGCCTTCCATAGATGCCTGCTTGATATTCATCGCCTTCCATAGATGCTTATGATTTTCTATCTAGCTATGCAAAACTAGTTGCATAACAAAAGTTGGTTGCTCACTTTGTTATTCATCGCCTTCCGTAGATGCTTATGATTTTCTATCTAGCTACTCAAAACTACTTGCATAAAAAAGGTTGATTGTTTTGCGTTTATCCTAGTCATGTGTTCATTTCTCACGTATTTATGTTCATTTCTCACGTATTTATGTTCATTTCTCATGTATTTTTTGTTTAATGGGCTGAGTAGATGAACAAGAAGCAAGAAGTCACAACTTTCACTCATTCCTTGATGTTGTCTTAGTGTTGAGATAATGAATGATTGCATCTTCAACCCTACAAACAATTACATCAGGAAGCCATAAATCCATACAAGTTGAAGTCAATGCCATACAATCACATGCTACATGAGGAAGTCAGGAAGATATAAAGCAATACAAGCCAATGCACCCGTGTAAGTGTGCATGAGGCCATACAAGCCGATGCTAGTTGAGGACGTCAAGCAACCAAAAATCCATACAAGCCAATGCACCAGTGTAAGTGTGTAGGAAAGGTCACCTTTCATTTTATCTGAAGCCTTGTAGCTGTATACCACTTCAGCTAGAGGCCTCATAGAAATATTCAACCTTGTTCCAAGTAGCCATCTCTTATTGGTCTACACATTCAAAACATAAGAAGATGAATTAGGGAGGTGATTAATGTGGGTTTCTTCTTCTCCTTGTCCCAACTCCGATTGCTTACTCCTAGTTTAGCTTTGGTCCTAGAAAGAAACTGGGTTGAGGAGCATTTAGTTAGTTTCTTGGGATAAATATTTGCAAAAGAAAATTACGGAGAATAAAAGAATAAGATTTAATATATATTGACAAGATCAGTGTATGTATGAGTAGGTATGTAGAAAACAAAAACTATTTAAAGGTTTCAATATTGAATTTACTTTTCAAACAAAACAAAAAGGAAACTAATCCTTAGTTATAGAATTAGTTCTACTAGCACATTTAGATTCAACACATTATGATTCAGACACATGGTTAACAACTAAGCACACAAATAAACTTTATTACATAGAAAAAAAATGTTATGTTATGGAAAAAACCACTTGAAAAATTTCGATCCTCATGTCGTTGATACCTAGTCTTGAACATGGATATAGATCTCTTGGTTTTCTGTTAATAGAAAAATCCTCAAATACATTAGGTGAAACTCTCGTGTGTGTGTGTCTTATTCACGACATCTATGGGATTTTTGTTCCACCATTTTCCTGGTCAGTCATAGAAAAATGATATATTTATTGATATTGTACATGAAACTTATAACACAAATAATCAAGATGGTTGGATGTTGGCTTTACCAAGAATAATGGGAGTCTCGCGATGGGGCGCTCTCAAGGGATAAGTGGTTCCCAGCCTTGGGTGGATGATCAATGCTCCATAGACAATAGATCGAAGCCATGAAATGTGTGCATGCTACCAGAGAGTCCCTTCTTGACCAATGACAGTGAATCTATATGTATAACTTCCCTGTGGGAAAACGAATTGTTGTGTTATAAATTTAGATCCATTATCCAACCCTATATAGAAGTAGTGCACTTCATGTAATGAGAAATCATAGCTAAAAGTACCATACCAATGGATGATGACATTATATTGTTATTTGTTATAGACTTTCACACTAAGTGTATCTCCATTCCTCACATGTAGTGTTGGGCCTATAAACTGTCCATTTAATATCATTATATTATGCATCT
The DNA here is from genome assembly GCA_032191745.1 of Picea mariana. Classification (NCBI taxonomy): domain Eukaryota; kingdom Viridiplantae; phylum Streptophyta; class Pinopsida; order Pinales; family Pinaceae; genus Picea; species Picea mariana. The sequence continues at coordinate 21,983 of JASDQU010257082.1, forward strand.
TACATAATCTAGTCACGAGCTTTACTTCAATCTGCAACAATGTAAGGAAAATATTTAGTTGAATGAAATTATCAATCAAGTTCATGAAGTTATTTATTTAAATAATAAGCCACGACGAAAAACAAAAAGGAATTTTTTTGTTTAGTTATGGTATAACAACAATTTAGAGTAGTTGTTGTGATGGGGATTTAAGTTTTAATTTTAACGAACATACTCCCTTCGAAAAAAACAAAGTTTTTTGTTATTACAATTTAATAACAATTTATAGCCATTGTTGTGAAAATTATCATTGTCTACCCATTTCATCACACATGGTTATACTAATATTATGTATCCTCCCCATAACAAGTGATTAAAGGATTTGTCTACGACTTTGCTAGTGCTCATAGTCCTAACTACTCTCCTAGTCAATTTAGCCATAAAAATGAGATCCTTTATACCATAGATGGATAAAGGCATTGACAATTCCTTGTATTGGTCTCCCAAATGCACCTCTTTGAACCTATAGATCTCTCTTCCAAATAGATAGGCATACATAGTGATATTTGTTGCTTACCTTAAACTGATAGATCCCGCTGAAGAAGCCTGTAGCAAATTCAGATCCCATAGAAGCTTCCATTTAACCAATTGAGCTATAACTCCTTTAAGAAGCACTCCTATATCACCTAATGTACATTCAACTTTCCATATTGTTGTTAGCTTCATCCAAACATAAACAAAAAAACATGTACATATTCCTCCCCCAAGCACAACAAGGGGCATAAAACACTCTTCTAGAATGAATTGTAGCTAAATGATAGTTTGTTCCCCCACCCATCTTGAGAGGAAGATACCTCCTTGCTAAAACAATCCTATGATAATGTTAAGTATCAAATACTTAAATACAAAAATGCCACAAATATTCAGAGCAATATAGAAAACCCACACTTTATTATAGAAAACCCTTGAGGTAGGGAAACATCATACAATGGATCCTATAATGGAAGGGATCCTCTCTTGTTCACTTTCCTCTTCGAGGGGGAAACCTCCTAATGAGCTACACACTCCAAATAAAAAACTTATCATTTTGTCCCCATTACCTTGCTTGAACCCCTTTATATAGTGCTACCAACCACTTAAGAATATTATAGAGGAGGAAACTTCTATAAGTAGAACCTTCTAGTAAGTCCTCTTACATTTATTATGTTCATACTAATATATCTAACTACAATAGTGAGACTTATTTAATAATACAGTGGACCTAGTCCACCTTAGATTTATTGGCCTCCACTATTAACTCTGTGGGCCCTTCATCCCCCCCATTACCTCTCTATCTACACTACATTTCATTCCCCTTATGAAAATGTTGTCTTCAACGCTTGTTATGAGGGTGTGCAACCATATACCAACATCCCATGGATAAGTGTGGACCATAATACTGAATTAGGCTAGAGAACTAGGGTCCCAAGTATAAATGTGAGCCATCATGCTGAAGTAGTCCAACCGCCACTATAAACCTAGGTCCCATATCCAAGTGCTCATGTGAACTCCATGTTAAAGATATTGGATCTCAATTGTAACACCCATTTTTTCTCAACTACCCAGGGTTACTATAAGACTACTTGGTAGATAAAGCCAGAATAACTGTAACACACCTTGGCTACCATGTAGGTGTTACTACTCGGAATAACACGTTCTCATTCATAGTTAATCGCGTGCATTTAAGTAATGAAATACATTCAAGCTCAGAGTAAGTATAAGAGTCATTTTAACATAAATAATCCATGGCAAATACATTAATCCAAATGCACAACAGAATGCTTGATCATTATAATACACAGAGATACAAAACATATTGATAAAATGTGATAAAACATAGTTAGACACTTATCTTGTAACAATGGTGGGATCCACCAACCAAGTGCAGGCCTTCCATGAACCACCCAGCCTTAGACCACACTGCTCATCAGCTCAGCAGTGG
>JASDQU010257082.1:43040-54515 GCA_032191745.1 Picea mariana
ATATTCAGAGAACAATATAGAACAAAACCACTCTTTATTATAAAAAACCCTTGGGGTAGGGAAACACTATATAATAGATCCTATTATGGAAGGGATCCTCTCATATTCACTTGTTTCATCGAGGGGGAATTCTCCTATTAAGCTACCACTCACAATATAATACATTTCTTGACATCCCATTACATTGTTTGAAATCCTTTATATAGTTCTACCAATCACCTAAGAACATTCTAGAGGAGGAACCTTCTAGAAGTAGAACCTTATATTAAATCCTCTTACATTTATTATATTTAACTACCATAGTGGGCCTTATTTAATAAAATAGTGGACCTATTCCACCTTACATTTAATGGCCTCCACTATTATCACTATGGTCCCTCTAGGCCCCCGCACTACCTCACTAGCTACACTACATTTATCCTCCTTGCTTAAATTCAATCTTGTTACAAAAGGTGTTGGGGATGATTTTGAATTTATCATATTGAATCTTCTCAGAATTTCATGAGCATACTTGGACTGTGATATAAATATACCATTTTTGGATTGGTGAACTTCTATTCCCAGAAAATATCTCATTATCCCCAAATCAGTCATTTCAAATTCATCCTTCATGACTGACTTGAATTCTTCTATACCAAAATCACCTATAAAAATCAAATCGTCTACGTATAAGCAAACAATTAACATGTTACCTTGTTGATTTTCTTTGATATACAAAGTTGGCTCATTTTCACTTCTATGAAATCCATTTTGTGTAAGATAGGAATCTACTTGACTGCACCAATCTTTGGGAGATTTCTTTAATCCATACAATGATTTATTCAATATGTACACCTTGTATTCTTTTCCTAGAACCTCATAACATTGTGGTTGTTCCACATACACTTCTTCTTCTAAGTTTCCATTCAAAAATGTTTACTTTACATCCATATAATAAACTAGCCACTTGTATTGTACGACAATGGATAACACAATTATGATTGTTTCCATGCATGCAACTAGTGCAAATGTTTCATTGAAATCAATTCCAGGTTGTTGTGTAAAACCTCTTGGAACTAACCTTTCCTTGTGCTTATGTACCTTTCCTTCTGCATCTTGCTTGGTTTTATAAATCCACTTGATAGTTATCACATCCTTATCTTCAGATACATCTACCTATTTCCATGTCTGATTGTTCTATATGCATATGATTTCTTCATCCATGGCTTGTTCCCATACATTATCTTTGACAACTTCTTCAAAAGTTAATGAATCATCTATTTGTGAAAACAAAGAAAAATATGAAAATGAATTTGTTGTGTCCTCATTATAGATGTCGCACAGACTTCTTGTCTTCCTTGGTGATAAACTTACTAAATATGGATGCCAGGATGTAGAACTATTTGGACTACTTACTGATCTTTGTTGTTCTCTATGTGTAGACTGTGCACCTATTGATCTTATTGGTGTATTTTGCATTGTAGTTTATGTCACAGTGCTAAATGTAGAAGGGACTACACATTGTCTTATGGTTGGTGCTTGACCCACTTCATCTTTTGTGTCATAATGCTCCATTGCATCAATAATTTTGACTGCATTTTCTATGTTTCCTTCCCATGCTTCATTCTCCACGAACTAAACATCGCAGCTGATTATCAATTTTCTTACGACAGGGTCATACAACTTGTATGATTTTGTGTCTTCAGAATACCCAACAAATATACATTTTTGTCCTTTGTTGTCCAACTTATTTCTTATCTCATATAGACCATGTGTGTATGCGACACAACCAAAAAAATATAAGTGCGTCATATTATTCTTTAATCCTATCCAGGCTTCTTGAGGAACTATGTTATTCACACTCTTTGGTGGACATGTGTTCATGATGTATACAACAGTTGCTACTCCCTCATCCCAATACTCATTTGACAAGTGTTTGGATACCAGCATACTTCACGCCATTTCCATGATAGTTTTTTTCTTTCTCTTTGCGACACCTTTCTATTGTGGTGTATATCACGCGGTAAATTTCTTGTAGATGCCATGAACTTTAAAAAAGTTCTGAAATTCTCTTGAGATATATTCTCCTCCTCTATAAGTTCTTGGACACTTGATGTAATAACCACTTTGCTTCTCCACAAGTGATTTAAACTACTGAAAACAACTCAATGCATCAGATTTATGCTTTAGGAAATAAATCCATGTATTTCTTGAGAAATCATCAATAATTGTCATAAAATAAGCACTTCTTGTTCGAAAAACTCCTCAATAAAAAAAACAAATGCAGAAATAAAACATAGAAGATACACAATACAATAGAGACACAAATATATGTGGTTCACCCAGTGTGGGGCCTAGGCTATGTCCACCAGAGAAATTTTCAAGTCCTTCCTTTTTATTATCCAACAAAATGAAGGGATACAACCTACAACACACCCACTATAACTTCCTCTTCTTTCTCTCGCAATATCCTCTCTCATAATACAATATTCACACACATGCACATCCATAATACAATTCCCTCATAAAAGAGGGTTTCATTCTAGGGAAAAAAACCCTAACATAACTTCTACTGCTAGATATGTGACCTTATAATGAATTGTCTAGATTAACTATGTAATTAAAATATTTTACACCACAATTTTCCTCAATATTTTACTTCGGGGGTGCTTCCCTCAAATCCCCCGTGAGAGGAGCTACAAAAAATTGTCACCACCCCCCCTGGACCCTCCTGGTGATAGTTGTGGGCTGGAAATCCCCCCCACACCCCCCCATTATGGAATGGGGTCCAAGCACGACTGAAACAAACATACGAATCATGAAGATAATCAGGCTCCACAACCAACAATCTCCCACTTCAATAATGATCACAACAAATCCACTATTGTTGTACCTGTTGGACTATGATCGACCTTGAACCTAGAAAATTTCTCATCTTCACCTTCATTCTTCAATACCAATTGAAACTAAGTGAGAACTCAATTTCTCCCTGGTTACTCCCTTTGTTAACATGTCTACAGGATTCTGGCTAGTATGTATCTTTTCCAACTTCAAATGTCCATCTTCCAAGACAGATCATATGAAATGGTACCTAAGATGTATATGATTAGTCTTAGAATGGAAGGTTCAATTCTTTGCAAGATGAATGACACTCTTGCTATCACAATACAACCTGCTATTCTCATTCTTCTTTCTCAATTCCTCGATAAACCTCTATAACCAAATCATATCTTTACTAGCCTCTGTAGAAGCAACATACTCTGCTTACGTTGTTGAAAGTGCAACAACCTTTTTCATTTTTGAAATCCAACTTATTGTTGTTCCACCTATAGTAAAAACATACCCAGTGGTGTTTCTATTGTTATCTTTATCACCTACCATATCTGAATCAACATATCCTTGTATAATAATGTCAAAACCTCCAAAACATAATGGATGAGTAGCAATACTTATCAAATACCTGAGAATCCACTGTACTTCCTCCCAATGTTCTTTACCTGGATTGTTCATATACCTGCTCACAACTCCCACTACGTGTGCAATATCTGGTCTTGTGAAAACCATCGCATACATCAAGCTGCCAACTATTGATGAATAAGGGACCCTGGACATGTATTCTATCTCCTCCTATGTCTTGGGACACATTTCCTTTGTTAATTTGAAATGGTTGGCCAAAGGTGTACTAACTAGTTTTTCATTCTGCATTCTAAACCTCTCCAACACCTTCTCTATGTCTCACCCTAAGACAATGTCAATTTGCAATTTTTCTTGTCTCTTGTTATTCTCATACCAAGGATTTTCTTTGTAGCACCCAAATCCTTCATCGCAAATGAATTAGATAATTTATTCTTGAGCACATTTATATCCTGAATATTAGACCCTACAACAAGCATGTCATCTACATACAATAGCAAGATAGTATAGCTTCCATTTTCTAGCCTTTTAAAATAAACACAGTGATCAGAATGACATCTACTATAACCGTTTTCTCTCATAAACCTGTCAAAATTTAAATACCACTACCTTGGAGCTTTCTTTAGACCATACAAACTCTCCTTCAACTTGCATACCAAATTTTCCTTCCCTTTGACTTCATACCCCTGTGGTTGCTGCATATAAATCTCTTGCTCCAAATCCCCATGGAGAAAATATGTTTTTACATCTAACTATTCAAGATGCAAATATTCTACTACCACAAGACTTAAAATAGTCCTAATCGAAGTCATCCTAACAACATGAGAAAATATTTCATCAAAATGTACACCTTTCTTTTGTGCAAACCCCTTTACAACAAGTCTATCCTTGTACTATTTTTTTCCTCCATCTTCTCCCTTCAACTTGTAAAACCATTTATTCCGCAATGATTTTTCCTACAGGAAACTAAACCAAATCCCAAGTCTCGTTATTTACCAAGGAATCCATTTCCTATTTCATGCCTTTATCCCACTTCGTTTTAGTATCTACCTGCATTGCCTCTTCATAACTTTCTGGTTCACCAAAATTAGTCAACAATAAATAATACAATGAAGGAGAGTATTGTTCAGGGGGTCTAATTAACTCGGTAGATCTTCTAAAAACACTTGCAAGAGTTTGAGTTACTTGTTTATCTTTTTGTTGTACTTTTTTATTTTCTAGTACATTTGGAATTTCTTTTTCATTGATCTCATCAAGCATTGTGTATTATGGTCTTTCTTTTTCCTTTTTCTTTTCCTACAAAAAATCTTTGTACATGCCCTTCTCATTGAATATGACATCTCTACTCCTAATGATTTTTCGATTTTCATAATCCCATAAGAAATAACCAAAATCATTAACATTGTATCCAATAAAGGTACATTTCTTGTATTTTGCCTCAAGCTTTGTTCTATTTTCTTTATCAATATGGATAAATTCTTTACAATCAAAAGTTTTCAAAAATAATACTCTACCTTTTTACATGTCCATGCCTCCTCTAGAATTACACCATCCAAAGACATTGAAGGTCCTCTATATATGAAGTAAACAACAATATATACAACATCTGCCTAGAACTGTAAGGGAAACACTGTATGCAATCTCATACTCTTTAGATGCTCCATGATGGTCCTGTTCATCCTTTCTGACACACCATTTTCTTGTGGTGTTCCTAGAACTATCTTCTCTCTACGAATCCCATGGTATGAATAATAATCATCAAAATCCTTGCTACAATATTCACTTCCATTGTTTGATCTGAGACACTTCAGCATTTTTCCTATCTCATTCTCAACCAAAGCTTTCCATTTCTTAAAAGTGTCAAAAACATCAATTTTTTTTTCAAATGCAATAAACCCAACTTTTTCTAGTTGCATCATCAATAAAAGTAACATAATAATGAGATACACCAAGAGATGATAGATGATCTAGTCCCCATACATCTGTATGCACAATATCTAACCTTTCACTCTTATTTTCTTTTCCAACTCTGAGAAAGCTGACTCTCTTATGTTTTCCATAAACACACTGCTCAGAAAAATCCAGATCAATTTGTTTAAGATATGGAAACAAATTTATTTTGTGAAGTATCTGCTTCCCCTTCTCACTCATGTGTCCAATCCTATGATGGGACAATGTTGTATCCACTCCTGTAGAATCTAAAGAGATATAAGAGTTAGTATTACCAATACATAAATATAATGTACCTACCTTCTCTCCTTTTGCTATCACCAGTGATCCTTTGGCGACCTTCCACACCTTATCTGTAAATATGGATATATAGCCTTTAGTTTCCAATTTCCTTGTTGAAATTAGATTTTTCATTAGATCTGGAACATGTCTTACCTCTTTCAACGACCATTGGTTTCCATTCCTTTTCTTTATTTTTACCTTTCCCATTCCAACAATTTTTCATGGTGCATCATCACCAAAATGAACCTGTCCAAAATCACCATGAACATAATCTAGAAAATGTTGCCTATGGGGTGTGGTATGAAATGAAGCCCCTGAATCTACTACCCAAGACTCAAAAAATATTATCTACAGAAAGAATCAAATCATCTTGTAACACATCACATGTTACATTGATTCTTGATTTTTCTCTCATTGTCCATCTCTTTGTTTCTTTGGAGCTCTACAGTCTTTCTTTAGATGTCCTTTCTTCCTACAATTCCAGCATTCTATCTTTCCTAGTATGAATTTGGATCTTCCCCTCCTAGAATTCCCACGGTTCCCTGAGCCCTTTCCTCTATCATTTTGTCTTCCCCTGTTCTCCATGTTTAACGCATTAACTGATGTCTCACCTGTTCTTTTCTGTCGCATTTCCTCACTAAGGATAACACCAACAACATCATCAAACTTTAGAGTGTTTTAACCATAGAAAAAGTTACCTACAACCATGACCAATCCACTCCAACTTTCTTGCAATGAACACAATATTAGAAGAGCCCTAACCTCATCATCTAAGTGCACTTTTACAAAACTTAGTTGATTAGTAACCATATTAAATTCATTTAAATGATATCCAACAGATCCACCTTATGAAATCTTCATATTAAATAATCTCTTCATTAAAAATACCTTATTGGACGCTGAGGGTTTTTCATACAATTTAGCCAATGCATCCATCAGCTCCTTTGTTGTCTTTTCTTTTGAAATATTGAAAGTTATCGACACTACCAAGCTCAGTCGTATCGTTCCTAGTGCCTTTCTATTGAGAACCTCCCATTCTTCTTCCTTCATGGCCATCGAATTTTTTTCTATTCTTCCCAATGGTAAGAATATATCCTTATGATATAAATAATCTTCCATCTGCATCTTCTATAACTGGTAGTTTTGGTTGTTAAATTTTTTACCCTAAAATTTTCATCTTCTTCCATTGCTCCCACTCAAACTAGGAACCCTCTTTTCCTGCGAGTTACCTTTCCCTCTGATACCAATTGTTAATTGTTAAAAAAATAGGATCACAAAGTAATAAAATAAAACAAATTAGTAAATAAAACACATAAGATACACAATAGAATAGAGACACAGATATACGTGGTTCACCCAATGTGGGCTACGTCCACCATAGAAATTTCCAAGTCCTTCCTTTTTATTATCCAACAAAATGAAGGGATACAACCTACAACACACCCACTGTAACTTCCTCTTCTTTCTCTCACAATTGCCTCTCTCAAAATACAATATTCACACACATGTACAACCGTAATACAATTCCCTCATAATAGAGGGTTTCCTTCTAGGGAAAAAAACCCTAACATAACTTCTATTGTTATATCACTGCCCCTCCCTAGACCTCCCTGGAGACAGTTGTGGGGGGGAAATCATCCCCACAACCCCCCATTATGGAATGGGGTCCAAGCATGGCTGAAACAAACATATGAATCGAGAAGATAATCAAGCTACACAACCAACACTGGCTCCTATAGATGGAATTTTCATTGGTCCACAAATGTTTAAATGTACTATTTCCAGTCGAGATTTTTCTCTGTAAGACTTGCCAATTGGAAATGATTCTCTATGTTGTTTTACAAAAATGAAACCTTCACATATCCTTTTTGGTTTTTCAATCAATGGAAAAACTTTTACCATATCCTTTGTGTGTAGCAATTTTAGTCCTCCAAAGTTCAAATGTCCAAATCTGAAATGCCATAACCAAGAATCATCATGTACTTCATATTGGAATGTTTCCTTCATTTCTGCTCCACTTTCTCCTTTCTTGGTACTACACGGACTATTTTATTCATTAGAAATGTGCACACTTTATGTTGTAAATGAAGTGTCTAACTATGCATCTTTTTCTTTACCAACAACTAGTGTTGTATTCTTCTTCTTGGCTAGCTTTAGTGTCAATGGGAACATTCTTTTGCTTTTCATTTAGATTCTTGCAATAACTTGATTGGTTGGGCATTTATCCATAATCACAGTGATTATTTTCCATGTAGATTATGTATACTTTCTGTAACAGTTGTCATGTGCTCATCAGATTATGCTTCAGACCAGAAACATAATATACATCAAGCATAACTTTATGTTCTCCTTGTTGAGTTAAAATGTTTATATTTCCTTTTCCTAAGAAAATGACTTGGATATTTGTTCCAAGTGTAACCTTGGTTTGGACTGACTTATCCAAATTAGAAAACAATTATATGTTTCATATCATGTGGTTACTATAGCCTGAATCTAAATACCATATGTCACATGGACTTTCTTAAGAATCATTGCATTCAACTGGTGAGACTATAGGCATTACCTCAGTGCGGTCCATAAACATAGGATTGGTTTGGTTATTTGCATTGTTTGACTAATCTTGACCTTTCTTGTTCTAATTATATTGTCTCTTCCTGCACTCATATGCATAATTTCCATACTTTTTATAGTAATGGCATTGAATATTTGATTTGCCAGTTCTCTAACCAGTTGGTTGACTGGTATTTGGGTTTTGACCTCTTCCACCAGTATTTCCAAGAATGATACCACGTCCACCTCTGAAAAAACTTCTTCCTCTGACTCTAGAGTTATATCTCCCCCTTCCTCTTCCATGGCTTATAGATGACTATGGGGAAAATGAATTATCTAATGACATAGTTTACCTATTTAATCCGTGTTCATGATTAATGAGGGAAGCTTGCAGTTCATCTAGAAGAAACTGACTCAACTCTTCGCTCTCTTCTAGAGTCACAACAAGGGTATCAAATTTAGGAGGAAGACTCCTAAGTACCTTCTCAACAACTTTTCTATCTTCTATGGTTTCACCATGAGACTTAATTTGATTTATCAGGCCAATGACATGAGTATAAAAAGAATCTATTGTATATGTATCATTCATTAACAAAGTTTCAAAATCTCTTCTAAGAATTTGTAGTTTTGAAGTATTTACTTTGTCCATACCTTGATAAGAGGTTTGTAATATGTCCCATGCCTCCTTGGATTTCTTTGTTGATGCAAATATTTGGAGTATTCTCTCATTCATGGCTTGTTGTATGTAAAACATTGCCTTTCCATCCTTCTTTCTTTGATCTTTGAAGACATCCTTCTCATATTGTGTGAGGGCATTGTATGTTTCCTGATCTATTGGTTCCACATAACCATTATCGACTATCTTCCATATGTCTTGACCTCAGAACAACGCCTTCATGGTCAAGGACCATAGCTCATAATTCTTGCCTGTAAAAGTGGGAGGTTGCAAATTTGAAGTAGAATCCATATCTCACCTTTCAACGAAGTTTCTACTATTGAACGTGTTCTAATAGAACCTTATATTGATCAACATGCTCTTGATCAACCTGCTCTGATACCAAATCTTGAATCTATAGGATGCAGGGAAACTGTGCACAACACAATTATAAAATATTGCGCGCCAAAAACTTTGTCACTGAACACTCAGGATGTACTGTGTGATGGGAAACCTACTGTAATTTCTGCGCACTGTGATAAAGTACATAAAGTAAAAATTTCTTTTGTTATGTGCTAATGTTTAACACATAAACACAACAAAAGCTCAAATTTACACATTAAATTTGGCAACACACAAAATATTGATACATATATTAAGAACTTTGATGTGTTGTGCGCGATTATAGAGTATAATAAGCTTAAGATGCAACAACTTCTACTGTTGACTTCACAGACATAGAGCTTGTGCTCAGACTTCTTTGAATCCTTATTTGTTGTTGTTTTTCTTCTTCACAACTATGTTCTTTCTACCTCTATGATGTATAAGTTCAACTAACTAAAGAATCAGACTTATATGGGTAAAGACTGAGACTTCTTACAGAAGTAAAATCAACTCAACATTAAAGGAACAATAAATTCAACTAACTCTTCATCTACTTAACGAGACTCGAGAAAGATAATATCGATTCCATTAATTTAACTCTCCTGCTTGCCAACTGATAAAAATGATCTTGTGTAAATGTGCACGAATTTGTATCTGTAGACTGACTAATAGTATGACTAACTGACTATTTAGATGATTGAAATATCTACTAACAAATTAACTGACTGATAAGTCGGCTGAGACGTAAATCTCATAGACTTGTAATTACTATTTCCAACAAAGCACCTTGGTATATGATTACATTCTTAATGGTTCTCTTGACAGATTTATATTTGTCGAAAATGATAAGGGGTGAGTCTTAAGGTGAGAATAGTTATATGCAATCACTTTAGGTGTCGCTCAAGGAATTTCATATTTACACTAAGATTGCGACAAGCGCATCATACACTTCGACATCAAACCTCACAATATATTGTTGGATGTCGACTTCACACCAAAAGTTTCGGATTTCGATCTCGCTAAACTTTGTGGAAAGAGAGATGACCATATATCAACGACGGTCGGGAAAGGGATGTCAAGTTATGTTGTGTTAGAGATTTTTCACAATGATGCAGGTCTTGTTACAGATAAATTAGACCTATGTAGTTTAAGAATTCTCTTGTTGGAGATTGTTGTGGGGAGAAAGAATCTTGATGTGCAGTTGAGCCATTCCAGTCAGTGGTACTTTCCTGGCTGGGTTTCCAATCTACTAGAGAGTGGGGAGAAAAGGATGAGACTGAGAAGAGGAGGAGGATAAATTGAAACATAAGAGGAGAAGGCAATCAAGCTAATGACTAAAGTTGGGTTTTGCTGTATTCAATACAACTCCATCAATCGAACCAGTATGGGTAGTGTTGTTAAAATATTAGAAGGAAATGGAGATGACATGGACGATCCTCCCTTGTCCTTCAATATCTCCTCAGTTTCACCTGAAATACGCATTGCACCTGAAATACATCTTTTGTTGAGGACTGGAGAATCTTCATCCACTGACATTTTTACATCGTAGATATGTAGGTGATATTGGGTTAGTCATACCTATCTTTGCATTGTTGAGAGTAGATCCTCTATAGCATGTTATGTATGTGCTATTATGTGCTTCTATGAGTCAAATCCGTGGAACTTAGTCTTACAACACCTTTGGTTGAAACCTCCCCTAATCTGTGGAACTTAGTCTTACAACACGTTTGGTTGAAACCTCCCCTACTATCTATTTACCTTAACCTAGGACTAACCTAGGACTTTTCTTGTTGGGCATTTAGAATCCAAAAAATATATATATTATCGACAGATTGCTTGTATAGATCAAATAAGTCAACAACATGTATTCTGGCTATGTTATTCCAAGGTGCAATGAGGAATTATTCTCAAATGTAGTTGTGCAAACGTCATTGTACATAACAACTATGATCTTGTTGTGCAAATGTCATTGTACATAAAAGCATCCAAGAGGAGATTTGTTTACAAAATGTTGTGAAAATCAGTTTAGTTATTACTTAATTGTTTTTAAATAAATTGTCCTAGTTTATGTTTAAGTAAATAATATATTGGTTAAGTATGAAAAATTATACATTCATATTTTAGTTGTTGTTGCTTACATTAAGTTCTATAATATATTGATTAAGTATGAAAACTTACACATTCATATTTTAGTTGTTAATTACATTAGGTTCTATAAAACGATCTAAGCCTTAGAAAAAAATTAAAAAATATATTAATTA
>JASDQU010257088.1:0-15786 GCA_032191745.1 Picea mariana
CCTCAAAGGATTTCGACCATCTATTCTTCCCTGTATAATCCACGAAATGAAAAGAGTGTCTCTCCACGAGACTCCTTCGCCGCTTCGCCAACCTGTGACATTTCTCCTTGACTTCAAGTCGCACTTATCTACGCTAATCTTCAGCGACTCAGAAGCCTACCCTTCTTGAGATTTTCTAAATTAGTTTAACCTCAATGAGGTTCTTTGCACGCACTCCTTGTGGCAAACCTGCGAACACTTCACTATTCGAGCTTCCTTGACTCTGCGTATGCCCGTAGCAGCAGTCCTCCAAAGCTTCTGCTCAGTTTCATGACTGAGACTCTCCTTAGCCTGTGCACTCCTTGCATGGCCTTAGCAACCCACTCTCACTTCTGAGTACTTTGAGAACAAGAGTTTAACTCCCTGAGCCTTCTGTCAACGCACTCCTTGCGGACGACTTCAACTGCACTCCTTGCAGGAATCCTCACTCAAGAGAAACAATTGTAACTCACCTCACTTCCTCTCAGATTTCAATCTCAACACATGAAATCATATGCACAACATGATAACAATGCATAACAGGAAGTAATTCTCATAAGTAGAGCATTCAACACACATACACAGAGAATAACACAACAGCCATGAATCTGAATCAACTTCTTCTATTAATTCAAGATCTGTACATGGGCGTTTTCTATAACTCTCTGCTATTCTCCTATGCTCTAGATTCTTCTTTTTCCTGTTAGTGTTACAATGATACAAATGAGGGTGTCTATATCTGGTTTCCCTCTTGTGCTCTAAAACTGTCTAATCTAAGAATTCAATTCTATCTACCTGCAACTACTACTATAAATACCTCTGTCTATCTCAGACGAGAGCGTATGGATCGAGGTCTGATTACATTTTACCAAGGCACCTAAATTAAATGATCTCATTTATGTTCGGTGCATCAACTTCAAGGGAAAATTTAAAAATTCAAAAAACTTGCGCTGGACGTCTTCCATCTGTCTTTTGCTTCCACGTCGGTTTTGCTTGTCGTGAGGGATGCTCCTGCATCATAAGTCGGGTTCTTTTCCAGAAAAATTGCATTTTGACTATCACAATCTATCCTTACATCTTGTTGCACCAACCCAGTACATGAACACAATCTTGGTAACCATATTGTTTCCTTACTTGCATGAGTGGTTGCCATGTATTCAACTTCTATAGTTGAAAGTGCCACTACAACCTATCTTCTTCTCATCCAACTTATTGCTTCTCAAAACAAGTTAAACACATAACCACTTGTATATCTCCTACGATATAGATCTCCAGCCCAGACTACATCTACAAAGCCATGTATATCCACCACTTTTTCCAATACCAGTCTTCCTTGGTAGCACAATCCATAGCTAGCAGTTCCATGCAAATACATGAAAACCCTTTCTAATGTTGTCCAATGCTCCTTCCCTGTTTTTGAAATATACCTGCTCAAAACTCCCACTATGTGCAATGTAGAGTCTAATACAAACCATTGAATACATAAAAATTCCAACTGTACTCGAATATGGGACATGAGACATGTCCTCCTCCTCTTCCTGTGTCTTGGGAAATTGATCCATAGATAACTTTACACCAACAAGAATAGAAACCTTGACCGGTTTACATTCTTGCATATTAAACCTCTACAATATTGTCTTGACATATTTTCTCTAATTTAACCAGAGTTTCTTTTTTTCTGATCTCTTTTAATTTCCACGCCCAAAATGAAATTTGAAGCACCAATATCCTTCATGTCAAATTTAGAGGACAACTAAGTTTTCACATCCTCGATAATCTTCTTGTTGTTTCCTATCAACAACATGTTATCCACATACAAGACCAAAGAAATCAAATGATCACCAATTAATTTAAAATACACACAATGATCCTCTTTGGTTCTTGTGAAGCCAAGTCTGACCATATAAGTATCAAATTTTTGATACCACATCCTTGGTGATTGTTTTAAACCATACAAGGACTTTTTCATCTTGCATACCATCTCCTTCTTTCCCTTCACGGCATAACCTTCTGGTTGCTTCATATAGATTTCTTCTTCCATATCCCCATGTAGGAATATTATCTTCACATCCATCTATTCTACTTCAAAATCAAATGCAACAGCAACAAATAACATAAATCTTATAGAGGTTAAATTGGCAACACGAGAAAAAATATCACCAAAATCAATTCCCTCAACCTGAGAATAACCCTTTGCTACTAACTGAGTTTGTATTTCTCCACTTTGTTTTCTACATTCAACTTCTTTTTAAATACCCATTTGCTTCCAATGGTCTTTCTTCCAATCTACAACTCCACTAGATCCCAAGCCTCATTCTTATCCAAAGATGACATTTCTTCGTCCATGGCCCTTTTCCAGATATTTCCATCCTTTGAATCCACTGCCTCCTTGACAATTCTAGGATCATCATCAGTAATATACAAAGCAAAATTTGAACGGAAATCAGATGGAGTATACCTTTCTGATAGCCTTCTTTCTTGAACCGATCTCCTCAATACTAGAGTATGAGGATATTCTTCTTCTTATTCATGTTCTTCTGTAGAGTCTGACTCAACATCCTTTAAATCAAACTCTATTTTCTCTAGTTCTTCCTTGCTTGGTAGAAATTCTTGTTTAACAACATCCTTCATTTCTCTAAATACCACATCTCGGCTATATACTACCTTCTTAGTTTCTGGGTTCCAAAGATTATAACCTTTGAGACCATATTTATATCCAATAGAGATACACTTTTCATCCTTCTTATCTATCTTACTCATGTTTTCCTTTGGAGCATGAACATATGCATCATAGCCAAATAACTTGAGATGTGTGAGAGGAGTTTCATGTTTTCCTAACCCGGAACCATTGAGCATGCACCTTGATTTTTCCATTAGTGTCTTGTTCATCCTTTATGAAAATCCATTCTGTTGAGGTGTATATGGAGTATTATTCTGCCTTGCTATACCGCACTTCTTACAAAATTCTTCAAATTCATTCCCGTAGATCTCTTTGCCATTATCTTTCCTCAACACCTTAATTCTTTTCTCTATTTGATTCTCAACAAGAGACTTAAACTCTTTAAACTTGTCAAAGACTTCAGATTTATTCCTAAGGAAATATATCCAAGTATTAATCGATAAGTCATCTATAAATGAGACATAATACACAAATTTTCCCAATCATGGGACTGATATGGGTCCAAAAACATCATTGTGAACTAGCTGTAAAATTCCTTCTGCCCTCATTGCACCAGAAGGGAATCTTACTTGATTCTTCTTCCCATATACACAATGTTCACATAAATCAAAATCTAGAGAGCAGTTAGACATACGTTCAACCAAACCTTTATCATGTAGTAGTCAAAGACCCTTCTCTCTGATATGCCCTAGTATTTGATGCCATGGCATAAACTTTTCTCTAGAGACTGTATGAGTTCTTTCTTCTTCAAATCCAATATCAAGAACAATGGAACTATTACACCCATCACTAATAGTGCTTCCTTGCAGCTTATATAGAGTTCCAAACTGAACTCCTTTCAACAACACCATTGCTCCTTGAATCATCCTGTAG
Source organism: Picea mariana (assembly GCA_032191745.1). Lineage (NCBI taxonomy): Eukaryota > Viridiplantae > Streptophyta > Pinopsida > Pinales > Pinaceae > Picea > Picea mariana. The sequence goes on from JASDQU010257088.1 coordinate 3,572, forward strand.
GTTTCCTTTTCAAATATTGTTTTTACTCCTGCATCATCCATTTTTCTTACAAAAATCAAATTTCTGGCCAAACCTGGGATGTGAAAAACACCAGGTAGTGTTCTAATCCTTCCATATATGAGCCTCAACTTGACTTTTCCTCGCCCTATGATTTTGGTTGTTGAGTCATCACCTAGGAAAACATTACCTCCATCATACCTTTCATATTCACATAACCACTCCCTGTGGGGAGTCATATGAAAGGATGTACCTGAGTCAACCAATCATTCCTCATGAAACTTCAAGGTAGTTGTATTACTACCTATGGCCACAACCAGATTGTCCCACGAGTATTGTAAAGAGCATAGTAAACTGATACATTTATCTTCATCTAAAATTTTAATCTCAATAGATACTAACTGACTTACCACAATATTGAATGCATTCAAATGCTCTGCCACTGAGTCTCCATATCTCATCCTCAGGTTATACATTTATTTTCACAGGAATAGTTTATTTACTAGGAACTTAGACCAATACAACTTCCCCAACTCATCCCATAAACCCTTGGTTGTAGCTTCCTCTGACACATTCAGTAATACTGAATCTGAGAAACGCAGTCAGATTGTTCTCTTTGCCTTCCGATCCAACTTTTCCAGTCATTTGTTGAAGTTCATGTAGGTGAAGTACCTGGATATACCGCGATCCATTGATCTCTTTCCACCAATAGATCTTCCATCTTGAGCTTTCACAACTCAAAAATTTTCCCATTAAACTTCTTGATCTCCATTTTTGAATTGCTTGCCATTTCTTTTCACCTAAAAAATCAATACCACAGATCTCCCACTGTAACAAGGCTTATCACAGTCCTGAGCCAAACCCCTGACCACAAAGGTGTCCCCGTAAAGCCAACAAAGATCTGATACCAAATGTATATTTTAACCTTGTACAATATTTACTTCAAACAAATTTTCAGTAAAAGAACAAAAAGTATACAATGGAAAATACAAACACTACAGAGAGATTTTTCCCCTGGAAACAACCCAAACTGGGAAAAACAACATATTCTATATTCATTCATAGTGGTACATTGTTTACAATACAATATAGATATATGAGCCAGTGGCATCCAAACCCCTAACCTACTGACCTGGATTAGTCAACAACCCTAATTCCTTAACTAGAAATAGAAAACCATGGGAAAAAACCATGTGTCGAAAAACTACCCAAAAATGTGACACGTTTCTCAAGGAAAAAAAAAATCGGGGGAGCTTCCCCTGCACCGCCGAAGGGGAGGCCTAGTGGCCCCCCTCAAACCCCCTACTAGTCTTGCAAAGAATATAACACATACCCAACACAAAAGACATTGGCAGGCAAGACAAAGAAATCGACAAGCATGACAGACGAGGGTTGGGAAGATCTAGATGGAAGAGACCTTAGTACCATTCATTTGTGTTTGGCATATGAATTTTTGTTTAACATCGCTAGAGAGGAGGAAAAAACAAGAGTGATGCTGGTTGAGTCACCGTAAAATAAAATAAAAAAATTTACCTTGGAGTTGTAAAAGTTATTGATTGCATGTAAATGGGCATATGTTTGTAAGACATGGATATGCATGCGTACCCCTAGTTTATTGGGTCAAATATGAAAAGTATAGACATAGATTTAGGTAGATTGAAGATGTGGGGGGAATGTATGTTGGGTTAACCTTGAATCAATCAAAGAGTTAATGAGTTAAACCTTCTTTTTAGGTGAAAGAACGTGGTTTTTCGGGTCCATGTTTTTTGGGTATCCTATGGTATTGTGTCAATGGATTGCATGTAATGAAGCCTATAAAAGGCTTGGTGAAATCCATTGTAAATGGGCCTGGAGGTAAGCAATGAAGGATTACTTGGCTAGGTTGGGTCAAGGGAATGTTCATGTTAAGGTGGAGCACTAAGACTCCATTGTGAAGTACCTGGAAGTGAGCGGAAAAGGTTCACTTGGGTCAGCTTGGTTATATGTGGTCAAGGTTTTTTGAATGTAGTATTCAAGGTGGAGCAATGTGTCGAGGTTAGAAAGGTGGGTCTATAGAAACGATGATGTGTTTAGAGATTTGTAATGAAATGAACATTGGAAATTCAATCAAGCATTTCATAATATATGATGAAGGTAGGTTCATATCCATGGAACTTGGAAATTATTGCAAGGAAGATGGGATTGAAGGGGCATGTTCAGTAATGCCAAGTTGAAAAAATAGTTGTGGGAAGAAGCAATTGTGCTATCTGGTAACTCGGTCACCATCGAATGTAAAAGACTAGAAGATTCCAGAAGAGGTATGAACAGGTCATCTGGTGATTACTCAAATGTGAAATCATTTGGTTGTGATGCTTATGTTTTTTATCAACATTCTAAGTAGGACCCAGATCAAACAGGTAGATCTTTAATATGGTGATCATGTTAAGGGATACATATTGTGGGATAATAATTCCAACAGAATCATCATAGACAAAGATGCAGTGTTTGATGAATCTCCTTTTATAAAATCAAACATAGTAAAAGATGAAAGGTTCAAAGCATGACTGGTAGCATAAGGGTATTTAGAAGGTATTGATTTCAATGAAAGTTTCTCACTAATTGTTAAAAGAGTGTTTCTATTCATGTTGTGTTAACACTAGTTGTGTTACTTGATCTTGAGTTAGTACAACTAGATGTTGAAACTATTTTACATGGATTTTTTGGATAAGGAGATGTATATGGAACAACCATAAAGATTATTTCAGAATCGCAACAAAAGATTTGTTTGCAAATGCATGAATCATTGTATGGACTAAGGTAACCAGACAATGGTACAAGATGTTTGATTCCTTCATGGTGAGCCAAATTTTACAAGAACTGATTATAACCATTGTGTTTATGGTATATTTATTATCTTGTTGTTAAATGTTATGCTTGTTGCAAGCACAAGCATGTTTGAGATCAACAGGTTGGCTTAGTTGGTTAGGACGTTTGATATGAAGGATCTAGGAGCAACAAAACAAATATTGGGCTTGGAAATACACAGAGACAAGAAAGATGGTAAGTTTTGGTTATCACAACATAGGTATGTGGTGAAGATACTCAGGAAATACGGTATGAATAATGTGAAATTGGTAAAATATCTTTGACTTTCCATTGTAAGTTTTCTTTAGGTTTATGTCCTAATGTAACATCCCGCTGTTGCGTGCACTGAGCGAACTTATTCTTTGAGGACACTTGCTTGCAAGTGATCCAGATTATTATACTATTGGGTGTTTGATTATGATTATGAGGCATTATGGATATGATGACATGCTATTTTACTATATTGAAATAGACAGGTGTTATTGACACAGTTCTCCTGAGTGTGTAGGATTTGGACCTCGAGGATGTTGAGGCATCAATGAAACCCTTGGACTCTAGATCGAGTCAGGGAGTGGACTATTTGGTTTTATTGTTGTATATATGACATATGTGCATCTGATTAGATGTTATGATTATGGATCTCATTTCTAACATGATTCGTTGATGATGCAGGCTAACGATAGCTTGCTGACCGGACTCACATGTGGAGTAGAGGGGTCACGCACGACTACCAGAGACATTGAGGGAGAGGTGTGGACAACAACCATGCCACAACCTACTAGCACTCCTGCCATGGATCAAACTGTAGGTTAACGATTACCTAGTTTGAGAAGACCCACGATGTGGTGAGGGAAGACCATGACAGTTGCTCACGATGATTCTAAGGGGCATGCAATAAGGCAGATGCCTTATTCCTTAGAGGCCCTTAATCTCCCACAAGATCACCTGGACGAATATTGACTCCAGGGGTTTTTGATGTCTACCAAGTTACTCAAGAGGCGAGTGGCACCCTTGGAGGACGTAGTGTGTCCTGAAGGGCACGTCACGCAAGAAAAATGGAAAGAGACAAGTGGCACCCTTAGAGCACGTAGTGCGTCTTGAAGGGCAGGTCGCGCAAGGGAAACAAAATGAGGTGAGTGGCACCCTTGGAGCACCTAGTACGTCCTAAAGAGCACACCATGTTGTTAATTAATAAATGAATAAACCTAGATGGCCTTAGAATGAATAACGTGATAAGAAAGATTTAAAAACAATTCCCCGAATAAAATGTCACCCAGCCTCAAAAATTAAAATCTAGGTCTAAGTGGCACTTCTGATAAAAAATATATATTTATATAAAAATAAATAAAAAACAATAATAATCATCATTAATGATGTGACGAGAAGGGGGTAAGTGATTCAATTAATTTATAAAAAAATCTTTTGGGGGATAAAATTTAAAAAGAGGGAAAAAGGGGAAATAATTGTTTTTGTTACATATGCTAATTAAAAATTTATTAATTAAAAAGAAAAAGGGGAAAAAGGTAATTTTCTACACTTGCCAATTTGAGTTTTAAATGAAAAGGGAAAGAGAGAAATTTAAAAGAATTAAGAAACTAGGAAAAAGCGGGAAACATTAAGAGAAAGATAAACATAAGGAAAAAGTAGAAAGACTAACTTAGTAAGGTATTTTGCATTTAAGAACTTTCTAATTGAACTCAACTAGTCAATTAGTAAGGGGGTAAGTCATTAAAATGTGTAAGGGAATATGGGGACACCTAGGAGCGATTCTAGGAATGCTTTTAGGTGGGTGAGGGAAATAGGAGTAATTAATTAATTAATGAAATTAATTTATGGTCCAATGAAGGGGATGGGTGACACATGTATGGGGAGGATTTTTCTGAATTAAATTATTGAACAATAAATTAAATGGGATTTTGGGAAAGTAAATGACTTAGAAACTCTATATAAAGGAGGGAGGAAGAGGATGATGGATCTATTCAGTTATGCATAATGTTACGCTGCAGAAATTTAGACTTGATTGACTTAGCTTGTGGGAGTTGGGATACCCATCTCGGTGTGGAGTGGTAGCTTGGCCTTGCGAGGTGAGATGGGAGATAGTTTTTCTATGTTTTAGTGTGTGCGACCCCTTTGTGTCTCGGGGGGCTAAGGGAGAAGAAGAGTACCCCGAGTGTTGGCTGGGAGGTATCAGTGAAGTTTCATCAGTCGACAAGTAGGAGCTGCACGGAGCGCACAGTACAATGACTCAGAGCGAACGACTTGAGATACGGTATGCTTACTTGATTCTGCATGGTAGATTCTTATTATACATCACGCTTTCAATTCTGTATTCTTAATTGGGTAAAAAAAATGGATACTTAGCATTTTAATTGATAACTTAATTTCCCCATAGCCTTAAGCTCGTTGTTGATTGATTCCCTTGGCTTTCGATCCTTGCATGTTGTGACTTTCCTTTGGTTTTAATTGATTGTTATGAAAATTTTATGCCTGGTCCTCGTCCTCATCCCTAGTTTGTCAGTCCACACCTGAGTAGTCGGTCAGGAGCTGAATCTACGGTTGTCACCTCGATGCATAGCGACCTATAGATTCTAATGCCTTACTTTTATGTGCGTGGATGATGAGCGAAGGATGTGTTTTCCTAGCTGTTTACCCCTTCTTATCTTTGTGTTTATCTCCGCCTTTCATTGGTCTTTGCGTGTTATATCACCTCCATGTCCTAATCGTTCTCGACATCTGAAATATGTGTTTAGTATTCTCTACATTTCAACACCCTCAACCACGAAATTTTTAACTCTGTGTTTTTTTATATTGCTGGATAAATTAACCCTGCATTGTAATATCTTCCTAGCAACTTCACTCTGTGTTTTGTTTTATTTGATGGAATTATTCTTTGCATTTTTATACCCTTGTGACTTTTGACAAGAATTCAACCACGAATTTCTTCCTCTGAGATTTAGTATGTTGGAGGGCGAATGTACTCTGTGTTTTAATATTTTTATGGCGAGTTTACCCTACAAGATTATCCTTTATTTGTACAATCACAGACAACTAATTTAACCTTCTCTTTACCACTGTGTTTTACCTCGGCATTTTCCCACAGTGATTTAACTCTACTATTTTTCTTTTATTAGACCGTGATAGAAAATCTAGACTGACATTTATTATGGTTGGTTAGCCATTTCATTGACAGTAAGTTATAGACATCAAATATAGACAGTAATAAATGCAGCGAGTTAATTATTGTGTGTTTGTGTTGTCATAGATAGATCGTGACTTCATTTGACATAAATTCAAGGACAACGCATATCGATTTCACATATGGTATGGTCAGTGATTTATATTCACTAGTCAGCAATTTTCTTCGCCCTTTTTAAAATTCACTTTTAAAAATATGTTTCACACCGTGATTGGCTGGACAATGATCCATTTTCTAGCATTTAAATTTCGCCCATAGTATGTATTTACACATCGATACCTCAACTACATGTCAATTTGTCAATAGTCCACATTTTGTAGGCGTTACTGTGACCTCTCCACGTATCCTGTGTATTTAGCCATTTTATTCAAGCGATTCATTTCAATTTAATATATAAATTATATATAGCGATTCTTATAGCTATTGTATTTGAGTTTGAATTAATTTATGTAGCGATTAATTAAATCGAGTTTAATTTTCAAGTTAGTGTAGCGAGTTATTATGGAAAATTAATGCGTGCACCTGATGTATGTTTTAGTCTGCGAATTTATGCATGTCTGAAATATATTTTAGACTCCGGGTTAGACTACGACTTGGCACAGGGTATAGATTGACAGTGAATCCACACCTGGTCGGTGAATTCATGAATGTCAGCATCATGCAGGTGAATGACAATGTTGCTTTATGTAAAGGACAGTGTTGCATTCATTGATTCTATGACTGTGTTTTTCCTCTATTATTTTATAGACAGTAATAATTTGGACAACAAAACTTATATTCTTATCTGGCAATTACACTGCACTATCATTTTACTCAGCATTAACTGACAGTTACTAGACAACATTATCATACCTATTAATATTCAGCGTTATGGATAATAGACAACGAATTAATGTTAGTCATCAACTGTGTTAAGAGACGACGATTGTTAATAATTTTGATAGCGATGGGGTGTAAGATTATCTCCTTACCACCAACGATATAAGTCTTACCCATTTGAATCGAAGGTATTGCAGAATCTTGGCATCATACTGTAGGAAGCTACCATCATTAACTCAAATGCACGTGTAGCTGCCTCTATCTCTTTATGTCATTGAAACCCTTATTGTTACCCTTCTCAAAAATAACTAAAATTCATATATTTATGTTGTATGGAAGCCATAGCTAAGGCCTAGTGTGTCCACATGGTTTTGTAAGGATGTATTTCTACTAGAGTCATGTTTATCTTTGAACCTTGAGAAGAATCTTGAAATGTGGGAGACTTTAGGTATAAGTTCACAACCTTATACTTTTAATTGAATGGGCACACTCACATCATCCTTGGAAGAGTTTAATTGCTTAAATAGTTAGTATTCCTTAGGATACCAGTAAATGCCTTGTGGTTGTAATGTGTTTATACCATGCCCTTGAACAGAGAAAATATTGAGTCTATCAATGAGTGAATAGGTGACTTACCTTCAAAGGAGATGATAAGTTGAGTAAAACATGAACAGAAGAAATGAATGAAACGGGAAGAATAGATTTATGACTTTAGCGTTAATCTTTAGTGGGTGGTTATATTTTTTTCTTAAGAGAGGTATAGTATCACAATACTAGTAGGATGCTATTTCATTCATTGGATTACAATTATTATTGAGTTGGGTAGCAGTGCACCGCGATAATAGAAGTTATTTATAGGCCAAATCCATGTGAATTCATTACTAGATTGCCTTTGGAATTTGAAATCTTGGGGAATTAATGATTTTTTCAAGTGGATAAAAGAATGTAAAACGTTAGAAGAGATAATGGTCGTGATGATAAGGCTCTCGGAGTCTTAACTGGAGCTGTCAAACCCTTGTGTGTAGAGATGGAAATTGGAGCATGAATGTTTGTCTTGAAAAGTGAGGTAATACTTCAAGACTCTAGTTGAGAGTGAAAGGATTCAACTTGACCAAGAGTACATAGGAATGGGAAGAATGGAGTCTAGGAAAAGAAACTTGAATTATGGTAGTTGATCATTAAACTGCAATTGGAGAGTCTACGTCAGATTCACAATGGAAGATTTGCTTATTTTAATTTAAGAAAATTAGAATTTGTCAATGAATAGATCCCTATAAGAAGACACCAAAATTTTTATAATAGTACCTTGTGGTGCATGAAAGAAGGCCACCAGTGTTCGGCGGTTGTTAATTACTTGCGCGTTGCTTTGTTCATCCTTTGATGGGGTGGTTACTATTACCTTCCTGCAGATTTTTTTTTTTATCACTCATTATGCATCGTATGTTGTTGTAATGAAGAGGGGATTTTACACCTAACTAATGAAGAAGAAAAGGGTTATATGTCTCATGTATTGTATGTTAGTAGGAAGTTTCATGTATGTAATGAAATGGTCAGTATTTCACATGTAGTTGGTGTTGTCATTAGACACATGGAAAAACCAGGTGAAGAGCATGGAAATGGGTGTTGATGATTGCGATGGGAATGTTCAAGTATTTCACATGCAGTTGGTGTTGTTAGAGGACACATGGAAAACCCAGGTGAAGAGAATGGAAATGGGTTCTTTAGTATCTTAGAAGAACAGAAGCATAAGTATCACCTACATTTGTTGCAACGATTTATTCTATGGTTATGATTAAGGAGATTTGGACAAGACTAGACCTGCCTAAGGTTGTGTCTTGAAAGAATGCAAAGATCTATTGGGTAAGTTTGGACAAGTACATGATGAGATGTTTTGTGGTGGTCAAATCGTTGTGCATTTGACTTAGTCCAGCGTATCAAAATGGGACATTGCATCGTTTTATAAGACAAGTTATTGATGGAGGAATAATGGTCCATACTAGAAAAAATCGTGCATACATGTTGATGCAACAATATTGTTAGAGAAGTTGTGGAGATGTGATGGTGTTTGGCTTCTCTTAGCCAACAGGAAAGGTGATGAATAAATTTGGGCATGGTATATCAGGTAAATTGTTGTCCAGGTGGATATTGTTGAAATGTGCCAACTAAATTCCCATGATTTTTAGATATGGGTGGATTGCTTGACTCCTAGTATTATGTTGTNGTCTCTTAGCCAACAGGAAAGGTGATGAATAAATTTGGGCATGGTATATCAGGTAAATTGTTGTCCAGGTGGATATTGTTGAAATGTGCCAACTAAATTCCCATGATTTTTAGATATGGGTGGATTGCTTGACTCCTAGTATTATGTTGTTAACTAAACAACTAAAAATAGAATATGGATACATCCACACTAAAGTGATCAGTTTGTCTAACTATTTGATAGATGATATATATCTATGCATGCTCATAGAGGAAAATGTGCAGTGTGGGATGAGTGTGAGATTTGCAAGCATGTGTTTGGATGTTGTAATTCTCCCCTGGTCAATAAGAATATTGATTATCATTACCCCGTGTATGTTTCCATTTAAAGAGTTTTACCATGTAAATCCTTGTGTTATGTGTGTGATTGTTGTTGTGTTGTATTTTCTATTAAATCTTGTTGAGTTTATGCTTCTGCTACCCAACAAAAAAACATTTCCATTTGTGTTGTGTTGTTAGAATTTAAATTAAATGAAGTCAAATGCAAAAAACTATTTTCACTTAATGATTTGTTTATAACAAGATAGATTCAAAGTCCCACAAACCCCATGATAATTCATCTTTTATTGGGAAGACATAAATTTGGGGAAGTTCAATTATTTTGTTTTCAATGATTCATTTTATATGCTTTTTTCAGTAGCATTAGATACAAAAAAATTGGAACAAAATGTTAAAGTTTTCTATACTTCAAACTTTCATTACATCTAGTTTTGGAGAATGTTTTTTTTCAAGTATGTTCAATTTTGAGTTGATAAAGTTTAGAGTTCAAATCTCACTCCATGGTTTACTATGTATTTATGTCTTCACAATGGATTATTGTCGATAAAAGGAACATAAATCATTTCAGTGGCCAAACATCATAACATATTACTAAAACATTGCATCTCCATAAATATATTATGCAATTTCAAATATGTATAAACATTTCACAAAGAGTAAGGCTAATTTTTGTTTTCAGGTTCATAATATTTTTGTGTTAAGAGAGGTTCTATAATCCAATATGGAAGAGATGTTATCATGTAGTGATAAAAAAAATGATGAGATTATATTAAGTGATGGTAACCTTCTGGAAATTGACGAGATTATATAATACTGGAATGTTTGAATCATATTTTTCGTTTTGCGTTCCCACTACATACTAAACACAACCTACTTTCTCGACTTCCAGTACTTTTCAATCTCCTTGGGGGTTTGTCCATGAATATCCTTAGGGGATTTTGATTGACATGAAATTCCCTGTTTCGCTTTCAAACATTTGGACCAGGAAAAGAACGTCATAGTTTAAATGTTTTACGAAATGTCTTTTTTCCAATAATTGTTTTCAAGGACATTTTCCTAAAATTCGATGAGAAATTATTAGATCCACATATTTTAGTGATTATTTATGTATACTTCAAGTGCTCCTGGTGTTATTCAGTATGGAAATCCATTTATACATTCAGAAATGAATTTTAAACAACAAAATATAATTATTTCATGCATATTTATGTCACTAAATTCCAACGAAAAAACTATTTCATAGAATAGTTAGACAACACCAGAAAATAATTATACAATAAAAAAAATTCCCAAACCGCCACCCTGACACAACCCAACAACCACTAGTGGTGGTTCCTTCACTTGGAAACCTTAGCCCCTCAACTCAAGTCCCTCTCCACTCCAATAATACAAAACCAATACCAGAAACACCCTGAAATTCAAAGCATTTTTCACTTCCTCTGAAATACCCATTTGTGAAAGTAGCAGAACCACCCGAATTGCTCCTTAGCAAGAACCTTACCAATCCCACACAATGTGATAGTTAATGCCCACAAGTCACGATCCCATGTGAGTCCAAGTAGCCCCTATCGGGACTAGAATTTGATGTCCCACAAGATGTTATTTTGGTTTTTAAACGGATTTGACACGTGGATACAAAATCCACACATCAAAATTTACCAGCATAAAAAATCTTACCCCTTCATATTGACGTTCCACCCTATAACATACCCATCATAAATTCTTGGTACTTAGTTTACTATAGATCTATCATGTAACACTTACCTAGGCGCACACTCAAGAGGGGTTGGACAAGGGTTTGTTGGAGGATTGATGGACAAGGATTTGTTGGAGGATTAAATATAAGAGTACACAAAACTTAATTAGTTCCAAACTCCTAGTCCCTCAAATTTAATTAGTGTGACTCCTAGGTGTTAATGGTTAATTGAATATCCATTAATTGATCTACTTGAATTTACATATAACAACAAAAGATAATTTGACACTTATGAATTCAATTAAAACGTAAAATGACAGGTATGACAAACAAATGACCGTCATCAAAATTTCACTTGACAAGTAGGATAAATTTGAAATTCTAACTCTAACACTTATTTGCATTTTCATGTAGCAATAAATGTTTACCAACCATCCCATGAGCTCATGCGAGGGACGGGTGGAGTGGGACGTTCTCCATGAAAATAAGGTCTGTCGATGCATCGTCGCAGTTACTCCTTCAATGTTTGCAATTCCTAAAATCAATCCTCAATCATTTACTTCAAAATAAATAAATAAAATTATTTAATAAATGCATAATTCTTGAAATTTTAAAATAATTATATATTTATACGTATTGATTTTAAAATGACCGGAGCATGCAACATGATCAGAGAGCATCAATTGTTGCGTGCTTAAGTGAATTAATGCTCTTTGTAAAAAAAAACTGCATTTATAAGTTTTTTTTAAGTAAATTGGATTTTGCCATTTTTTCATTACACAGAAATTGTCAATCCATGTATTTGAACTACAAGAATATGGGAAATAAATGGTCGACGATCATAAATCATAATTTGACTTTACCCAACTTAAAAAATCAAAGTATGTTTCATAAAAATGGCTTGGGTTGAATGTTAATTAGAATGCAATCAAGGTAAGTGACATACGAATGGTATGGGTTAATATGTAGAGTTTTTTCTTTTTTCATTTTTTTTTAAATTTGTTAAAATTTACAATTTATAATAAAATTTATAATTTATAATAAAATTATAATTTTATTTATTTAAATATGTAATAGGAAGATTGAAAATAAATAGGTCATTATCTTTAATCATAATTTGACTTT
>JASDQU010257089.1:0-15896 GCA_032191745.1 Picea mariana
ATGGTTACCCTGGTTACAAACCAGGGGCCCTGGTTACTAACCTAGGGTCTTTATCAACATATGTCACAGATCACATATCCCAGGAGTGCACTGGGTGCCCTAGATCTCGTCTAGGGTCTTAGCCATCCTCCAGGAGAATGGCTCTCGCTGCTGCATGTAAATTCAACAAATCACCTCACTCAGTCGACTGTCCACTTCAAGCCCGGGAAGATCCTAGGAATGCCTGCAAATTTGAGAAAATTTGAACGTGTAATTTTAATAAATATTTTATTGAGGATGGACTCGGGAGTCATCAAATACGTTTTCTTTTATATGCCATGTAGTAAGTTACGTCTATAACTATCATATACCTAACATTAACAATTTATTATTAGGATTCCTAACATACTAGGTTTTTATTTAAAAAGTCATTTATAAAACATGACTTTGGTACATTAAATATTAAACTGTTATACTCCAACACCCAAAACTAAAACTTTCTGCAGAATATAGAAAATCATATTAAATAGTTGAAACAAATAGAAAACATTTTAAAATTGTACTTAAGCCATCACTATGTTTCCACAATAGGCTCGACTGCACAAATCACCCCGACAACTCTTGGTTTTGCAATGGCTACTACTGAAGCCCACAGTGAACCTTTGGTAAATTCAATTATTAGTACAAGAAGTCAAACTAGTGAATTTTGATCTTTGTTAGTGCCGATTTCGAGTGTCCACTCATCCCTGGTACACAGTTTTTGCTTGAGTGGTAATATTGATCAATTCTAAGTTCCCTTGATTTGAAATTCTCTACAAACATAATGATGAATGAAATATGGTGGAAAGGGAACAATAACAGAACAATCGGAAAACCATACAGATTCATTCTGATCTAAATAGCCAAACTAGCAATGGAAGGCTCATGTGGCTTTAGTTTAGTGAGAAACATTCTTAGACACACTGTTAAAACTTATCTAATAGCAAGGAGAATCATCCATTAAAAATTGTTGGAAATAAAAGATTGACAGATAGCATAACTACAAAAAGTAAGGGAAAACAAAAAACCATTCCCACTCAAGCAGCTCAAATACTAGTGAAACAGAAAAAAGGGCTGGCTATTGAGTTATTTAATTTCTCCCAAGATGAACAAAAAGAATGCCAAATATAAATTAGAACATGGTAACTGACATCTCCCTCAATTTTTAACAAAAACAATAAACAGTACTATTTCTTGGACATAGGCAGCCAGTTCCTAAGCATACAAATATCCCTCAACTCCATTACTTCAAGGAAGCTATTAGCTTCTGTCCAACCCACTTGTAAACGGCATCAAATTTTAATTCATGGCATTGTCCTTCCATGACAAACCAGAAAATCAGAACAGCAAGAATTACCAAATTCCTAATGTCCAGGATCTATAAACCCTTGCTTCAAAGCAGTGGATAATATATGGCTTGATGGTTCTCAATGTTTTAACAGGTTGAGAATCAAATCACTTCCAGGAATTGGTGATGACACATCCTATAGCATTCACCTTGGGACTAGCTGAGATGACTCAAATCGACTGGGAATTAACTTTGGAAATTTGGCAGAGTAAATATGATTACATTTGTGCTGGAACTATAAAATTGAGGTGTGACTGTTTTGGTGGTAAAATGGACACGTGGAAAAATTACACAAGCAAGCAAAATATGACATGGCATGGCACTGAAAAAAAATATATTTTCTTGAAATCATTCAGTGGAGAAGTGCCTAAGAACCAGAGCTAAGAATCCCATATTGTAAATAGATGATTCAGAAATTTTTCCTTGTATTATGCAGTCACAAATCTCAGCAAGACAATTATATTGGCAAGACCAGAGGATGCCACTGTACAATGTACACACATGTTTCAGGAATTACTCTTCTTCATATTACGCCATTTATCCTTCAAGTCAGTGGGCAAACGTGACTTGTGAAATATCCCTTTCCCATGTTCCAATATGTGTTTCCATGGGATTCCATTGGTTTCGCCTATTGCAATTTTCTGCATACCTTCCTGTGTGAAGAAAAACTGCCCTCAAAATGAGCTAGTGATCCATGCACATGCAATCAAAATGTTTACTAATAAAAACATAAAGAATGAGAAAAAATTAATTCTGCATTGAAAGAAGGTCCACCTTCAAAGCCTCCTCTTCGTCCTTTGTCCAAGCTAACTTCTTCCTACGTACACCAGGCAGACGACAGGTTCCCCTGCACATGACAACTGGTATAGTATATTGTTCTAAAGCAAAAGATATTGAACGTTTAGTTTACACTCTTTTCATTCAATAAATCCCTAAAGATGGCTGGCAGGAATTTAGGTTCGAAACAAATCTTACAAATATAGAAAGTAACGGATTAAAATTTAAATACTGTGGAAAAATTCAAACTCCTTGTATCTCAAAATTGTGTTGTCAAATACCTCATTGTTGATTTCCTAATACGTAAGTGATATTTCCTATCCTCACTATTACCATCTTCAAGATCTCCACTATGCATATCATCGTCAGCTTCATTCTGTTTACAGGGTAGATCATTTTCAATTGCATCAGGTCTTTTATCTTCATGAACAGAAATTCCAGAGCTTTTGCTACACACATGTTTTCTCTTGGAACCTAAACTAAAATCACTTGTATGACTAGAAAGCTCTTCAGAAATCTTCATTTTGTTTGCAAATGCTGCCACTCCTTTTTCACATTTCTTATGATTGTCATTCCGTGTTTCCTGCTCTTTACCTTGGACTGACCTAATGCTTAGGAATGCAAGTAATCTCTTTTTGGATTCTATAGCGTCATTCTTTGCTTTTTGGTAAGCTACAAGGGCTCTTTTGTAAGAACAGGCATAGCAATCAAAAGTTCCACCTGGAATAGTAGATGCATATAATTTCAAACATTTATCATGCATAGCAATAGAACACCCACTGCAACAGGACAATACTCCGCCTTCTCTACATTTGAAACAAATCTGTTCCTGACCATCTTTGCCTGGTATCAGTAAATCCAATTCTGGTAACTCCTCTGCCTCGAGTGAGTGGTGTTCCCTGGTACTTGTGGCCTCTGAATTGCTTTCCTCCTTGGGTTCATCAGTTTCTCCTTCCAAGCAACAAACCCCATCATCTCTCCTCTCACTACAATGTGAATGACCATTAGAAGTTGACTCAGTGCCACTTGATACCTGCTGTAATTTTTCACCTCCGATGATGTGGATTTCTAGTTTAGATCCAATATCTTGTGAACCATTTCCAGTAGCTGTTTGAGAATCTTTCTGAAAATTCTGTGTCGAAGTGCATAAAGAATTGTTATGGCAACCATTTTCAGAACCATTATATGTTTTTTCAATAATGCACTCTCTTGTCTTTTCAATATTTGATGGAGAGCTATCTTTTCCACCATGCTTTAACCTCTTTTCACCTTCTGAACATGTATGTTCATATGGCAAGTCTGCTTCTCTATACAATCGCTTTCTACCTCCACTGTTGTTACACTCTTCTCCTGTTGGTGATGGATGTGTATAATGTATCAAAGAAGGAAAGTGTCGTCCCTTAGAGACATCATCTACCAGCTGTAAACCAATAATTTAATATTGTAAGCCAGACTGACATGAATGTTTTACACACATAACCAGAAATATTATTCTTAAAATAATGTTGTTCATCCAATCTCAAGGTCTCTCTGGAACTTTACCTGATCAAGAACAGTTCTGTTCAGACAAGCTTTCTTCATATGAACAAATTGAAGTAAATTGTACTTCAATGTTTCAACAGGAAACTTCTCTAGTGTAGAAAGACAAGTGTTTTTATCCTGTGAATAGCAACACAATTGCACAAAATTATAAAAATACCATACTCAGTACCTGTAAATTCCCTCAGGATGTAAGGAAACAAAATGAATCAATGATATAGCTTGGCTGCAATTCATTTTTTAGAATAACATGTTGAAAATGTAAAGCTGTTGATCAGTGTTGCTAATTATCACAATCCCAAGGACAGCTATTGTGCTGCAATGCAACCATACCAATGTGGGCTAAACAATTCATCATGTTGGTGTCAGCTATGCTGTCTATCTGTGGGTACCGCATCCCATCACGGTATGTTCCCTTGCAGAATGTATCTGCCACTAGTTTAAAGTTCAGACCACTGAACTGCTGGTACAAAAGACACAAGGTGAGCATATAATTGACTTTCGTAGAAGCAATAATCTAATCTTGGAAGGTATAATGGAGGTTGAGGAGGGATCATGGAGATTTAGGGTTTTGCAGAACCTAAGGCCAGAAGAGAAGCAGGTCAATTACACTGCAGATCCCAACAGAGGTCTCCCCATCTTCTCTAATGGAGGTACCCAGCAGTGTAGGCAAGGTGTTGGTACTAAGGGGTGTGTACTAGGGAAAAAAACCACATCAAAAACATTGGAGAACAATGGATGGTCAGAGGTCTCCAGGAAAAATGACATTTTTGACAGAAGGAGAGGATCAGAATTAAAAGCGCACTTTGGTATTGTTGGTGACAAGACTAAGTGTCAACTGAAAGCAGCCGTTTCTTTACTATGCTATGTCCTTGTACCAATGGAGCTTTCTGTGCATGGTTACAAGGAAGTTGGGAGGCCAGATGGTATCCCCAAAAGTTTTTACTGCTCATAATTTGGTAGAGGATGGCCATGGCGTCAAGGAATTTATTTTGGAGGGTATTCCAAAAGCTGAACTTCTTTCAGTTCTGAACTCTGATGAGGATGTTTTAGGTGTCGATAAGGAGGTTAGTCTGAAGGTGGGCATTTCAGAAGGAAAAGAGGAAAAAGGTGGTGGATATAAGGATTCGAATGGCGCAGAGATGGTTGGTAATAGCCCTGTGGTTAATTCAGGTAGGAAAGGCAGGAATGCATAAAACTGCTCAAAGCGAAAAGACAAAACTAGTCCTAGGTGAAGATGTTACAATGAACTAGGTAGTCGAAATGTCGAGTAAAACCTTGAAAGATGATTCTATGGAAGGCATATATCTGAAAAGAATTTATCCGTGGATGGAGAAGGTTTGGAAATTGTTGAAATTAGTGCAGCTGCAAGAGCCATTCTCCTGGAGGATGGCATAAGACCCTAGTTGTGGACTAGGGCCCCCAGCACACTCCTGGGGTTTCTTGGTATGAGACCAAGCAGTGAGAGCCATGGCAAAAGACCCTTGTGAGGGCCCCCAGTATATGACTGGGGTTCTTGGTCTTGGACCAAGCAGTAAGTCCCTAGATGTGTTCTAGAGCCCCTGGATGTGTTCCAGGGAATCCTTGTCTGATGCTTGGATTGATCCTTGGATGTGTTCCTTGGTGGTTGATATAAGTCCCTAGATGTGTTCTAGGGCCCCTGGATGTGTTCGAGGGAACCTTGCTTAATGCATGGGTTGATCCTTGGTCTTGTACCTTGGTGGATAAGACCCTAGATGTCTTGTACCTTGGTTGATCCTCTTCCTCTCTCTCGGGATGATCCATGAGACCTAGGAGTGCCTATGAAGATGGACATGACCACATTGTTGATGTACCCTCTTATGCAATGATGATAAAGTTTATAGGTCATTATGAGACTCATGTGGACATGTTTTGCCATTATGGACCCCCCTTTGACTTTGTCCTAACA
Source organism: Picea mariana (assembly GCA_032191745.1). NCBI lineage: Eukaryota > Viridiplantae > Streptophyta > Pinopsida > Pinales > Pinaceae > Picea > Picea mariana. Next base: position 5,613 of record JASDQU010257089.1, read on the forward strand.
GGTACCCCTTGTTGTTTTGTTTTCCCTCCTGTTTTATGTGATCGGGGTTTTATTTTATGTGATTGGGGTTTTATTTTATGAGATTGGGGTTTTATATGTGTTTAGGGTTTTTATAATTTTTATTAATATTAATTGACATATTAATTAATATTTATATTAATTAAATGTCAATATTTAATTATTATTATATCTACCCTAACCCCTCTCCCTAACTATAAATAAGACCCTACCCTATTGCATTTTTACATACACTCACTCTCTCCTCTCTCTCCTTGCTGCGGCTACCTCAGTGACTACTCTCCTTTGTTGGTGCGGCCTCTCTTTTGGTAATTAGTTTCAGATCGGAGATTTTTGTGTTGGCTGGAAGCTTCTTCTTTAGGGTCTGTTGATGTAAGGTTGTTGGATCTACTTCTTCTGAGTTGTGAGGTGCCTCCCAAGAGCTGTCGGAGTTGTCCTCTTGCACATAGGTGTCTTCATAAGCTGTCGAACCTATTCGTGTCGGTGTCGGATCTCCTTTTGAGGACCATGGACTTGTGTACAGGTGTCGTGGCCTCTTTTTGGGCTCTCTACTTTGCTGTGTGAAGGTTGCAGATCCTTCTTTTGGCTGTCGTGTGGTGTGTTGAGGTCCCTCTGGGGGTTTACCACTTGCTGTCCAGTTTTTCTAAGTTGAGGGTTTGTTGTTTGCTAGTGGAGGATCTGATAACTTGCTATCCAGTTCTTTCCTGTGCTATGTCACTGTTTAGTGGAGGGTTCTTTCTGCTGGGGGTATTACTGTTATCTACTTGGAAGTATGTGGTATTATTGTTGTTTCTTTTGGGGGTCTCTATCATTGGCAAAACTGTCCCACATTCCACATTGACAGTGATCAAGCCCTAGAGGTTTGATCCATGAACCTAAACTAAATTCTGAGCATATTTACAGAGGTATACATCCACACATGTGACAGGTACATCTATCATTGAATCAAGAGGTAAGCTAAAAGTTTATTTTTTATTCTCAAAAATTTTGTTTGTTTCCAGATCTGCTTATATCTCTTCTTCTTTATGTTGATCTAGTGAACAGAAAATTTTTAAAGCATTTTGGTTTTCAATTTTACCTAATTCTAACATGGTTTCAGAGCTTAGAGCGTGAAAAGAGCTCAAGAATTGCAGACTTGAGCCTGAGTAGATCCATTCCTTGGGGTTTGTTTTGCGAATCAACAGTATATCATCTTCATAATCTGATCCAGAACTCAACATGGCCTCTTCTTCAGTCAAAGCTGAAGATAGACTTGAAGGGGCCTCCAACTTTAATGCTTGGAAGTGTAGGATACTCAACATCCTAGAAGAGAGTGACTTGGATGAGCTGGTTACTAGGGTAATAGAAGAACCCACTTCAAATACTGACAGGGCAGCATACAAGAAGAGACAAGACAAAGCTAAAAGAGTCATTTTTTACTCAGTTAAGGACAACATGATGCCCATCATTGGTCATCTAAGGACTGCCAAAGATTGCTTTGATGCCCTAGCAAATCTCTATGAAAAGAAGGCTCCAACTCAGAAGAGAATATTGAAGAAACAACCACGTACATTAAGGATGGGAAAGGATGAAACAATCGTTGCCTTCTTCTCCAAGATTGCTCAAACCAGAGATCAGCTTACAGCAATAGGAGTTGTTGTGGATGATAATGACCTTGTGCAAACTGCAGTTGATAGACTCCCTGAGTCATGGGGAACTTTTCTTGCTTCAGTCAATGGAAGAGAAGTTCAACCTAACTTCGAGAGATTATGGCATGATTGCTTAGAAGAAAAAAGAAGACTCAAAAGCATAAATGAGCACTCAACTGTAAGAGATCATGCCCTTTCAGCTAAAGCCAAGAGATGGAAGAAGTTTCCTCAACCTAAAGGCAAAGGTAAGAAACCTCAAGGTAAGCTATCTCATCTTCATCCTCATTTATCTAAAGTAAGATGTTTTAACTGCAATAAGCTAGGACATTATGCAAAAGTTTGCAGGAATCCTCTCTCTCAGCAAAGAAGAAAAGGAAAGTTACATGCCTCAGTTGCCATTGAAGAAGCAAAACCTCAACAGGAACCTCAAAGAAGAAGAACCAAGGCAGCCACCAAAGAGCAAGAACAACACCAAGAATATTATCTCATCCCAGCTCTTTTTGGCACTATAACCAAGTCGGAGGAGGTGTGGTTAATGGACAGCGGTGCCTCCAAACACATGGCAGGCTTCAAACAGAATCTCTTGCAAACTATCGGGATAAGAAGTTCAATGTAAAGGTAGAACTGGATGATGATGGTACTTATGACATAAAAGGGTTTGGATCTGCTTCTTTCCAACTTCAATCAGGTAATGTACTTCATTTGATGAAATTCTTTATGTTCCTGGTTTAAAGAAAATCTAATCTTAGTTGCAGTGTTAGAAAGCAAAGGATACTCAATAGCCTTCACCAAAGGGAAGGCTCTCATGTGGCCCTCAAATGGAGATTTGAGCTCTGCCGTGACTATTGGAACTCGTGAGAGTGGACTTTACAAAATCACAGGTCAAGTTGTTCAAGCACTAGCTCATAAAATGATAAACCCCTGCGAGCTCTGGCACAAAAGGCTTGGATATCTCAATCACAACACACTTCCAGGTTTGCAAAAGATGGTAACATGTATGCCAGTGTTTTCATTTGAGCATGATAGTGTGTGTAGAGGTTGTGCTCTCGGTACAAATACAAAGAAATCTTATCCTCACAACAATAGAAAATCTAATGGCATTTTAGATCTATTTCATTCTGATCTTTGTGGACCTATGATTGCTCCATCTATGAATTGTTGTCTTTACTATATCATTTTTATTGATGATTGTTCTTGTAAAACTTGGATTTATTTTTTAAAGACTAAAGATGAATCTTTCAACAAATTTCAAGATTTCAAGAATCTTGTTGAAAATTAGACAGGTAGACACATCCGAGTTTTCAAAATAGACAATGGTAAAGAATTCGACTCCTACAAGTATGATGAACTTTGTCGAGCTTCCGAGATTAAGAGGGAGTTGACTGTGCCTTATAATCCCCAGCAGAATGGGGTTGCAGAAAGAAAGAACAGAACAATCAATGAAGCATCCAGAGCCATGATGTATGATCAGAATTTACTGTTATCTCTTTGGACCGAAGCTGCAAGTATTGTAGTCTACATTCAAAACTGGTGTCCTCATAAAGCCCTTGAAGAGAAAACTCCAGAAGAAGTTTTCGTCGGTATAAAGCCCTCAGTTGATCACTTGAGAATCTTTGGTAGTCCAGTCAATATTCATATTCCAAAAGAAGAGGACTAAGCTAGAGCCCTCCGGAAAGAAAGGAATTTTTGTGGGATACAGTGAAACCTCAAAGGCTTACAGAATTTATATCCCAGATCAAAAGTTCATTGAGGTCAGCAGAGACGTGACCTTTCATGAAGAAGCAGCTTTTCGTCATGCCAGAGAACTTCCATGTGATACAGAGGAGCAGGAAGCTCTATCTCCTGAACCTTCAGATTCGCCTCTTCCAGATGTGCAGAGGGAGGAGACCTCGAAACCTTTAGTGGATCCCACAAGGGATACTATTGAGTTTCCCTTAGAGAAACCTCTTGTTAAAATGAAAACCAGCTTGGTACCAAAAAATTCTAAAGGAAGCAAAAAAGCATGCAGCACCTAAAGGCAACTTCAGAGAAAACAAGAAACCAGATAAGTACTCCAGCCTAATAGCTCAATTGAATCTTGTGATTGACTCAAAACCTTCCACCTTTGAAGAAGCCTCCAAACATCAAGTGTGGAAAGATGCTATGATAGAAGAGTATGATTCAATTCTAAAGAATGATGTATGGGCAATGGTCCCAAGACCTCGTAGAAAATCAATGGTAACCTCCAAATGGCTTTATAAAATAAAGCAAATGGCAGTGTTGAAAAATCCAAGGCTAGATATGTGGCTCGTGGCTTCTCTCAGAAAGAAGAAATTGACTATGACGAGATCTTTGCTCTTGTTACCAAATACACTTCCATCAAGATCATTATCTCTCTTGTTGCAGTTTTTGGTTGGAAAATTCACCAGATGGATGTTAAGACTGCTTTTCTTAACGGTGAAGTTAAGAAAGAGGTTTATATCGAACAGCCTGAAGGGTTCATGATCCATGGGAAAGAATCTCATGTGTGCAAACTCAAGAAAGCCTTGTATGGATTGAAGCAAGCTCCGAGAGCTTGGTATGGGAGAATTGACAGCTTTCTTCAGAGTCTTGGGTTCACCAAGAGCATAGCAAATCTCAATCTTTATATAAAGATTGTACAAAATCATCATGTTATCTTAGTATTATATGTGGATGATGTGTTCCTCACAGGAGAGGAAAACTTGAATGCTCAAACTAAGAGGGAGCTTTCAGCAGAATTTGAAAAGAAAGACTTGGGTCTTATGCATTACTTTCTAGGCTTAGGGGTGTGGCAGAAACCAAGTGAGATCTTTCTCTCACAGAGCAAATATGTAGTTGATGTGCTCCACAGATTTGGAATGATGGACTGTAAATCCATGTCCACACCAATGATTTCTAACCTGAAGAAATTACAAGACCAAGTTACAAGTACAGATGGAAGACCCCACCTTATATCGACAGATCATTGGGTCCTTGATGTATCTTATACATACTAGACCGGACATCTATTATGCAGTAAATGCCCTCAGCTAGTTCATGTGTGAACCGAAGCATATTCATATGGTTGTTGTTAAACATATTCTAAGATATGTTCGGGGAACTATAGCCTATGGGCTTAGATACACTTCCAGTAGAGGTGTAATGCTTCATGGATATACAGATTCAGATTGGATGGGCAGTACAGTGGACCGGAAGAGTACTTTCGGATATTGTTTCAATTTGGGTTCAGCCATGATCTCCTGGTCCAGCAGGAAACAGGGCTCCATAGCCCAGAGCACTGCAGAAGCAGAATACATTGCTGCAAGTGTTGCTAGCAGAGAAGCAGTGTAGCTCAGAAAGCTACTTTCAGACTTGTTCAGTGCTGAGCTAGAACCCACAGTCATCCACTGTGATAACCAGAGTTGTATAAAGCTCTCCGAGAATCCAGTGTTTCATGACAAGTTGAAACACATTGAGATGAGATATCACTATGTTTGGGACATGGTGCAGAAGAACATTCTCAATATTCAATATGTTCCGACAACAGAACAAACTGCAGATATTTTAACCAATCCACTATCCTTGACAAAGTTTGTGTACTTTCGAGACAAGCTTGGTGTTGCTAAGAATGCCTCTCTTGCTGAGAGGGAGTATTGAAATTAGTGCAGCTGCAAGAGCCATTCTCCTGGAGGATGGCATAAGACCCTAGATGTGGACTAGGGCCCCCAGCACACTCTTGGGGTTTCTTGGTATGAGACCAAGCAGTGAGAGACATGGCAAAAGACCCTTGTAAGGGCCCCCAGTGTATGACTGGGGTTCTTGGTCTTGGACCAAGCAGTAAATCCCTAGATGTTTTCTAGGGCCCCTGGATGTGTTCCAGGGAATCCTTGCTCGGTGCTTGGATTGATCCTTGGATGTGTTCCTTGGTGGTTGATATAAGTCTCTAGATGTGTTCTAGGGCCCCTGGATGTGTTCCAGGGAACCCTTGCTTAATGCATGGGTTGATCCTTGGTCTTGTACCTTGGTGGATAAGACCCTAGATGTGTTCTAGGGCCCCCAGATGTGTTCTAAGGTGACCTGATCTTTGACCAGGTAGATCTTGGTGAAATACCAAGATGTGTTGATGTGTGATCATCTTCCTCTCTCCTGGGATGGTCCATGAGACCTAGGAATGCCTATGAAGATGGACATGACCACATTGTTGATGTACCCTCTTATGCAGTGATGATAAAGTTTATAGGTCATTATGAGACTCATGTGGACATGTTTTGCCATTATGGACCCCACCTTGACTTTGTCCTAATAGGTACCCCTTGTTGTTTTGTTTTCCCTCTTGTTTTATGTGATTGGGGTTTTACTTTATGTGATTGGGGTTTTATTTTATGAGATTAGGGTTTTATATGTGTTTAGGGTTTTTATAATTTATATTAATATTAATTGACATATTAATTAATATTTATATTAATTAAATGTCAATATTTAATTATTATTATATCTACCCTAACCCCTCTAACTAACTATAAATAAGACCCTACCCTATTGCATTTTTACATACACTCACTCTCTCCTCTCTCTCCTTGTTGCGGCTACCTCAGTGACTACTCTCCTTTGTTGGTGTGGCGGCCTCTCTTTTGGTAACAAGTTTCAGATCTGAGATTTTTGTGTTGGTTGGAAGCTTCTTCTTTAGGATCTGCTCATGTATGGTTGTTGGATCTGCTTCGTCTGAGTTGTGAGGTGCCTCCCAATAGCTGTCGGACCTGTTCTCTTGCACAGAGGTGTCTTCATAAGTTGTCGGACATGTTTGTGTGGGTGTCGGATCTCCCTTTGAGGGCCACAGACCTGTGTACAGGTGTCGCGGCCTCGTTTTGGGCTCTCTCCTTTGTTGTGTGAAGGTTTCGAATCCTTCTTTTGGCTGCCGCGTGGTGTGTTGAGGTCCCTATGGGGGGTTTACCACTTGCTGTCCATTTTTTTTGAGTTGAGGGTTTATTGTTTGCTAGTGGAGGGTCTGATAACTTGCTATCCAGTTCTTTCCTGTGCTATATCACTGTTTTGTGGAGGGTTCTGTTGACACGAAGTTTAATGTTTTACCCTTTAAACCTGAAGCGTCACTTTTTCCTAGTCATGGAGCCACCCTTAATCTTAAAATGAGTCAAAAAATCTTTCGATTTTTTGCATTTCGGGATTCGGCATTTCACAAGGCATGTTTTACTAACTAACAATTCCAGATTTCCCGGTGTCGAAATCCCAAAATGGTCTTATATTAAAGTAATAAATAAAATAAAATAAAAAAGGAAAAAGTAGGTGCTATAATCCCTAACGCGCATTTCACAAAGTATCCTCTAATTGTGATTAATTAAACTCTTAAACACGATCAACAACTTATTCTTTCACGTTTCGTGTTTCTTTGTATCAAAGTGTTGTCAAAGGCACTAGCCCTTGAACTCCCGGTCCCCAATTTTCCGAAAGGAAGAAGTTAATTACTAATCTTAAATGATTAAAGCGTTAATATAAGTAATCAGCGTCTAAACTAATCCCATCGCGATTTCGCGATTCAAGGTTTGCTTATGACATGCCTCATGGGTACATGATCCCCAAAACGCCGAAATGCAAAGTCACGATTTTTTTTTAATAAAGTTTAAGATGAGTTTAAGTTAATTTAAAATGGGATTAATAGGGATTAAAACGACTTTTCGCGTTTTGCATTTCGGGATTTAGTGAAAGCGGTCCTTTTAAAGCTCCAGTTTGAAATCGTCGATATACGATAATATTTGCAATGGACGAATAGAGATATTTTTGACTTGACTGCGTATCTCTAGGCATATCTTCCCCATTAAGACATTAAAGTTTTACCACCTGGCTCAGTACGCCCGTCGTAAGAAGAGTTAAAGGTTAATAGAGGATTGGTTTATTTTTCAATTTTCATTTTTATCGTTTGAATTCAAAAGTGAATTGCATTCAGCAAGCTTACACATTTGTCTCTGCAACAAGAATTCATCCTAAACACGAACATTATGGCACCTAGAAAGGCACCTAAGAAAAGTGAAGAAGCAGTTGAAAGCTCCAGCCCAAAAGGAGATGTCATGTCTAATACTACACCGCATGCCATTGACTCCATCAAATCCTCGAGGCAAATTTTCGAAAGCTTGGACTACGAAATCAAGAATTTTCCCAACGATTCTAAAAACAAACTCCAGGACATAGCAGAGTCCGAACTTCACAAAGTGACTACGCGCCCACGACTCATGACATACAACGATATGATCAATTGGGCTTTAGAGAGGACAGACATGCAGACAAGAAGCATTTTGGACAGTCAAGGGGTCGTCATCGGCTCTTTCAGACCGGAGCATATACAAGTAATGTACAAACTGTCTCCCACTTCTAAATATATTTATAACAAATAATTCGTAAGTGAATTTCAAAGGAAAGAATGCATAGAGGCAGACCAAACATACCCCAACATAATCAGAGACCGGTGGAGACACCCACCAAAATTCAAGGCCGATACCCATAACGTTTATGCTACAACCTCTTTGAATGAGTACATGGTTTATGTGGCTATGATGTTATGTAGACTTTTCGGAAAGAAAAGTCCTACCCATTTTCCTACAGAATGGGTGCCCCTTTTACATGAAGCAGCCGAAGGCTATAGCTTCAATTGGAACAAAATCCTATCAGACAACCTAGCTAAGGAGGTTATGGAGTATCAAACCGCGAGGTCCAGTGGTAGACCAGTAACTTTTTACATGTCAGCATACATCATGGATGCTATATGTTTCACAACTCCTTTCCCTTTGATGAATTGGAGTTGGAACCCAGCTTGCCCTGAACCAATTCATGAATATCATTCAAAGCTGTGGGAAGAAAATGCTAAAGATTCTTTTTACGAAATTTGTCATTTCGTGGTGATACCGGTGCATCAGATGATGTTTGGTTGTGCACCCCCCCGTATATCAAAGTCAGTGATAGGAAATCTCAAGGCGGTTGCCAATTGGTTTATTGAGGAGAATTTCTCCTATATCAGGGTTTTCGGATGTTCTATCCCTCCTCATGCACTTCCCAAATTCCTGCCTGACAGACTGGTATGCAGGGAGTTAGCTCATCAAATAATAACAGGCGATATTGGGATAGAGTTGAGGACAGCTCAAAAGAAATTTTGGCCAATCTTTCCCGTACAAATTGGAAGGTTTTCGCTACTCAACCTGGGTCATTCCAAAGTTGAAACTGCAGCTCTTGAGGAGGTCAAGTTGGTGAATCTCGAGCACAGGAAACACGACTCTTATCAAACAATGGGGAGCCACATGGCTCACTGTGGCATGAAAGCGTTTGAACATGAGGAATCCCCTCGCAATGACATTTTCAAAGGGGTCAAAACCTACAAAGAGGTGTTAGGCAGGGTTCATACGTTATCATCCGACTTGCAAACCAACCTTCTAGCCTTCCAGAGACACAGGCGAAGCGGTTTGCCCAAAGTATTGCAGGGCGAAGCAACAACGCCCCCTCCAGAACAAGAAAACATTCCCCCAGGCTTCGGACAGAAAGAACAGAATAAAGCAAACACCGAAGAAAACCCACAGGAGGTCGAAGGATCTTCACAAAACAAAGAAGTCCCACAGACAGAGAATCTAGGAGCAGAAACAGAAAAAGGGTCTGAGACACCTCCCGAGTCCAGTCAATCTCCCCCTCCTATGTCATCTACTCTTCATATTGATACTCCCAAGACAACAGTTGAAACAAAATCCACAAAGTTGGGAAACCCCATCACTTCCTTAACCCCTTTACAATCTACTTTTGGTTTCCCTCAAGTAGGAGTCATATATGCTAGCGACCTCGACCCTATCTCCAAAGATGAAATTCCTCCCTCTGATTACTTCTTTAGTAAAAAGAGGAAGGATGTATTAAAACAAGAGATGTATATGAGAGAAGATGGTATGGTAAAAAAACATAAGGTGCTGGTGGATGGACAAAACTTGGAAGAGGGAGATTTCGCCACAGAGGTGGCAGGCTCCATGGGAGCGCTGGCAACAGCGAATCTATCCATTGTTAACAATATGAGAGCAAGGTTGGAACAGAATAACCGCAGGATAACCCAATTACAAGATCAAATAAAAGATACCGAGAAAATTATCAAAGCAGAAATAAATAAAGGTCTAGAGCAGGCCAGAGCTGCTGACAAGCAAGAAATTCCATCGCTTAAGTCATGTTTAGATGAGATGAACGAAAAGATGCAGACTAGCCAAATACAAGTTATTCGGCAAGAAGAATTGGTAAGACAACTACAGGTTAAATTGAATTCAATAAAAGGCCAGGTTATAGACCTAAAAGTTATTCAAGACCAATCACTGGAAATACATGCGAAGGTAGAAGCTGAGCAATAGAAAGTAATCTCCCACGTAGAGATTATTCAAAATTATTTTCAGGAAACAAGCAATGCTTTTGATAATGTTATTTTTAAAGAAAAAGAAGCTAAAGCAGTGAGGGCTATTGAGATTTGGGTACCTTGGAAAGTGGTCCCCATGTGCTTATGAGTCTCTAAGCACAAAGGGGGAAGACTTTTACCCTCATACTTTACTTTATAATTCTAATTTCACTTTGACTTAGGAGTTTTAAGTCAAAAGTGAAATATGTCACTTAAGTTATAAAGTGACAATTAATTCAC
>JASDQU010257091.1:5861-15896 GCA_032191745.1 Picea mariana
CTTGGCTAGGTTTTGGACTATTTGATCATCTCTTGTTGGTGTTCTATCCTTGGGGAAAGATGTTCTACCATTTGTTTGGCTATCTAGCCTAGGGTTTTCTTCCAGAATGATTCTTTGTTAAGGTTAAGGTGCTCGGAAGGTGGATTCGTCCTATGTTTGGGTGACAAGGGTATTTCCAATGGTAAAATGAGCACACATATTTCATACTCTAACACTTGTGAGGGTCTTTTCATTGGAATATATCAGATAAATGATAAGCTCTGATGACATTTATTTTTTACTATTTAAGAAGAAACAACAACTTAGGATCAAGAGCCAAACTGGTCCCTTCATATGCAACAAAAGATTTGCAGGACCTCAGTCTAGGATTCACCTAGAATTATGACCTGTTTCATATTATATCAAAAATCAAGCTCAAGAAGAAGAACTCTCCTTATTCTCATGTGCGAAATATCGAAGTAGAAAAGTTTATGAATAAGACATACTGGTAGGAAAATACATTGTTGGAAACTGAAGAAGAATATCCCCTTGTCACTACCTCTCATACCAACACACCTCAAGTACAAATATAAAAAAGAGCCAAGAAAGAGATTTCTCCTTTAGTCATTGAAGTATCATCTAAAGAGTTTCAAGTTTACAGGAAGAGGGATAAAACTATACACACACCATACATGCTTAAAGAAGGAGAAACACAATCCACCATAGTCATGGAGGGACCAAATTTCTTCAAATTCTCAAGAAGTCAGCACATAGTTTCCACATCCTCATCCAAAAAGAAAGAAGAAACTACATTGTCATTTGAGTCCTCTCATGAGCCAACAGGATCAAGCATTTTTGACAAATATAAATTGATCAAGAAGAAGAATGAACTTCTAAATAACATCACATGTGCCCAGTTTTAGAAGCAGACATCTACAACCCAACATAGATTATTGTCTGCATTTGACACAGAGAAGGGAAGGATGAAAATGGCATACCTACAGGCACAAGTACCTCACCCCAAGACAACTTTTGACTACAAGAAAACATCCTTCTAGTTTGATATGAAGGAGTTCCATCCACTAGAACAAATGGACATGCACACACAAACATGGGATATGATTTTCTCCACTCTAACAAACACTTCATTGACAACCTCGAACTTGCAGGTTTCGTTGAATAATTTCCAATCTCAATTGAAGCTGGAAAAGATATCATCCATGGCCAAAGATAATAAAATCAAATCCCTATAAGATCTAGTGTTGAAGATTGCTTATGAACCTTCTAATGTCAACGTAGCTGAAGAGTTGCTGAAGAAGAAAAATGATGACATAGCCTCCTTGAGAAAATAATTGAAACTTCCAACCACTGAGGATTCACAAGAAAAATATATGGCTAAAAGTGAAGGCCACAAAGAGGGGATGCTAAAGTTGATAATGGATCAGAATGCATAGATTAAAGAGATGGAGGTTGAATTAGACAAATTGGTTAAAGACAATGAACATAGTGCTCAGGTGGATATTATCCCACTAGAGGCAGTCCCTCTGATAGGAGTTAGTATAGCAGTAGTTGTAACAATAGAGATTCCATCAGCCATCCCAATGAAAGTTCCAGATGCTTCAGAGAAGTTGGTAAAGTCTGTTAACACATGAATTTGCCACCTTCTTCATCGGAATCAAGCAATGCCTGAGATTTACCCTCAAGAGAATTATGGTGTAAATAATGTGGCATTCTTCCCATGATTTCCATAGGAAGAATGAAAATGTTGAGGTCTGAAAAGCTCAAGCACCCTCAAAATCTAGTCAAAGAGTGTGTTTTCGACCCCTTGGTGAAAAAAAATAAAAAAGAGGGATTAAAAACCCACTTTGTTGGCTTTATACTAAGTCAGGGGGGTTAATTTCATATTTTGGCACGTTGTGACTAAAGAGCATGTAGATCTATGTGGATGAGCATAACACACTCATATCTACAGTCGTCGACCCATATTGGACCCCCTCGACCTTCTAAATTTAACAAGTTGGGGGTCTGAGTTAGTGGTTTTCGGGAATGGGCCCCCCACTAATGTGGTGCCTCATCATCAAATTGGACCCACCTTGTGCCAAAGCACTAACCACCTACCCCCCCTCTCTGAGATAACCCACTTACCACTCACCCATATCGCTCTCGCCTCCCACCGACACTTGTTTTCCACTCAAACTTTCCCCGCCTGTCACATCTCCCTTTCACTTCCACCTCTCGCCCCCTCACACCTATCCTCCACTCATCATTCTTTCCGCCTACCACGACTTCCCTTTCCCCCCTACCCCTCTCTCTTTCTGACATATGTCTCTCAATTCACCTCCACCTATGTTGGTGTCCCCACTCCCTCTGCCACCTCTGCCTCTCCTTCTTCCACTGCAACCTCGTCCCAAACTCCACGCCCCCGAATCGCTTCCTTACACACAATCGTCGCTCACTCATTGTGCCATGAAATTTTGCGCCAAACACTTCGCTTCACATCACCCCTGTGCATACGCTATAATCCCGACACCTACAATGCCCGTATTGGTCAGAGAAGAAGATCTGTGTGTCCTCGAGATGTCGAGGCTGACTCTCAGAAGTCGTGGGCACCATCTGAAACATTCATGAGTGTTAATCCTCATCTCGATCTTGATGAAGGTATTTATTGAATATGGGGGAAGAAGTTGAGACCTCATCTCACCCCATAAATGGAAAACATACAGAGAGCAGTCATGAAGGTATATTGTCAATCTGAATCTTCCCTTATGGACAGATTTTCCTGTAAAGAACATAACTGCACTTAGATTGCATCTGACATTAGGAGGCCTGCACAATATGACAGATAAGGCGTCATCTGAAAACTTTGAATGTAGGGGTCCGATCACATTCTTGGTGGTTGCAAAAATTTTAGTATATATAGGCATTTTTGATATTTTGTTAAGGTCGAATGGTTAAGCTAGGCTCCCTGCTATTGTAATATTTTGATGAAGAACAATGGTTCTCTGGTTATGTACTTTATTTGAGACTTCTTGATTAATATAAGCCATCTTTCTTACTCCATCTTATTTATCTTTGATACTAAGAGAGTTCATGAATGACTGATTCACATGGATTGTTCTAATTGTATTATGATGAATATTTGATTATAGTGTTGCTATGATTTATTTCATTTTCCTTGAAATTTGAATCGAAGAGGATCTTGTGTTTGAGTTTTTCCTCCTTAGGCTACTTGAAGACCTGATGTCCATATTATACCTCGACACCTTTCTCACCAAATTCTTCCTTATACTCACCTTTACTTCAACTTACTGACTGAAGTTAATCCAAGACCTCAATTGCCTATGCATGCTAGTTCGGATTTCTGAGTTAAAACATTATTATCATTGAGTCTTCTCCATTTGACCACATAAAACTCATTTACATTTACTGTATAAACTGATGGGTATTAGGATTACCTTCTATGCAATCTGAAGGTGACTTCTAATTTCAAAATTTCTGGCGTCATTGTCGGGGAACGAATTGAAGACATTTGCCTAGGATAGAATGACAAAGAAGCTTATGATTCTGAAGGTGTATTAGATATCAAAACCATTGAATATTGAAACTTGCACTTGTAGACTCCACTGTTTTGAATCCACTGTTTAGTTCAGGCTCCTAAAGGAATACACACGAGGTCCACTCCACTACTTCCTCTAGAAATGCCTGAAGCTAACCCAGAAAAAATTATTATAAAGGGAAATACCGCTCAAAAAGGTACCTCCACTATTATACCAATTTATTCTGATAATTTGCATAATCACTCCTTAAAATCTCCCATAATTGTCTCGAATTCTCCTGTTATACAAGTTGTTGGAGTTTCTAGCAGTTTAAATTTCGGGAGTTTCCCTGCTGATTTCTTTCCTCCTAGTCTTGGTTCAGAAGAAGAAAGATTTGACACCCCCATCTATCCTAGAGTTATGAAGTGGTTTAGACCTAGTACCTTAGAATACTTTCCTACTCCAGACTTTACTACTCCTCCTCCTATTATAGTTTTTGAATTTACAGAGGGGGAAACTTTCGTTCCCTCGAACCCCTTATATTTATCTCCCAATTCTCAGCCTTTTACTTTTTCTCCCAGAAGCACTTCCCTAGTTTCACTTTTCCAAACTCCATCCCCTTCGTGTTCCCCTCCAGTTCACATCCCAATGGCAGGTGCTAATTCCCCCAGAATTAGAATGGATGCTATAGTGGTTGCTAGGTACGCCCCTCTTCTTCTAGCTCAACCTCTAAGTGCTCTCCCAGCTGATGGCTACCTTAAAACATTTACCAATTTTACTGGTGAGGGAGATATAACCAGAAAGAAGAACCTTGCATCCTTCTATAGTTATGCTAACAATTATGTCATTGTGATTGAAGATGTATGGATGAGAAGTTTTTTTCATAGCCTTGATGCAGAGGCCAATAAATGGTTCAGGGATTTTCCCCCTCGATCTATTGATGGGATTGAAGCCCTTGATGAAGCCTTGTTAAAGAATTGGGGTGATTGAAAGGATTTCCTTTACTATATTATAGAGTTTGGATCACTAAAGAAAGGGGAAGGGGAATATGTTTCTGACTTCTCAAAGAGGTTTAATATATTGTATAATAAAATTCCCACTAAGATTAAGCCTACAAAAACCTCTAGAAAGATTACTTATTCAAGTGCTTTTGACCCTGATTTCTGCCTCTTGTCAAGAGAAAGAGGAGCTACCTCCTTGGCTCATATTCAAGATGCATCCATTGAAGTAGAATATAATATATTGGTAATTGATAAGATTACGAGTAAGGCTGATAGAGACAGAAGAAAAGGTAGGTCTGAAGGTTCGATTTCTAGTTACTTTGTTGCCCCCCCTCAAATGGATGAAGTAACCAAACTACTAAAGCCACTTTCTTCTAGGATGGAAAGATTCAAATTGGAAGGAAAGAAGAGATACAAAAATACCCAAATTGTTGATAATAGGGGTAGTTTCAAGAGACCAATTAATGCCCCTCAGACCATCCATAAATATTAGAGAAATAGGGATCGAAATGATAAAAAAATCCAAACTCCTCTCCAAAATAACCTGGTTACCGAGGAATATGGAGAGGAGGAAGATTTTTATCTTGAGATCCATTTCCTTGGAGATACCTCTTCTTCCCCTAATTTAACTCATTCTGCATACAAATAAGCCCTCGTGAGTAATCAAATGAATGAGCTCAGCAAAGGAGAAAATACCATCAACGGTCTGAACAGATATAACCTCCAATCCAAGAAGAACGAAGGAAATCATGACACTCTTGAATGACCTGCTAGAGATGAGAAATCTTCTAGAGATATAGAGGGCAGTAGCAAATACAGGAAGGCACAGAGCCCCACACCAGTGGTCAAAATTCCTATCCTGGAGGTGAAGGATATTATGAATCCCCCCTCCCCTTATAGCTTTGATCATGAGATTAAAAATATTAGAGTCCCTCTACCTCTCTCAGAGTTAGTCAAGCATGAGAATTTTAGAAGGTGCCTATCAAAAAAATTTCAGCCCGAACCTATGTCTCACTCCACAGACTCAGTTAACCTCCAAGATGAAAGGCCAACTTTCATATTAGGGCCTTTGGTAGAAGATAGAGATGACTCCCCCCATCCCTTATACACCTCATTGAACAATCCATGATAAGGTGTTGCATAACTTCTTGATGGATTCATGGGCATCTCACAATGTTATGCCTAATATTTCCATGGAAGAGCTTGGGTTGGACGTTACAAAATCCTACCATGACCTATATTATTTTGACTCTAGGAAGGTAAAGTGCCTTGGGGTTATCAAAGACCTGGTCGTTTCTCTGTTCCAGTTGCCAATGAATTTCATGGTCATGGATATCGTAGTGGTTGATGTTCCCCCTAAGTTCGGGATGATCCTATATAGATCTTGGATAAAGAGACTGTGGGGAACCTTGCAGATGGACCTTTCATATTCCACCATTCCTATGTTTGGGGGTGAACAAATGAGACTTTACAAGGAATCTTAGTTGTCCTGCATCATTAGTGATGAAACAAAGCCCACCAACCATCCTATTTTTTCTCTTGACATTGATTTGGGATCCATCATATTGCAGCTCACTAATGCTCTTGAACCTCCTCTTGAAATAAGAAAGAAGCCCATCAGTTTTTGTGAAACCCCTCCTCCAAATACCTCTGTTTGGAAGATGTTATTTGATGGAGCCTCTTCTAAGGAACGTGTTGGTGCTGGAGTGGTCTTTTTTTCACCTTATCAAGAGGCTATATCTTTGTCCTACAAGCTAGAATTTGAGGCTACCAACAACATGGTAGAATATGAAGCTCTTGTTTTGGGTTTAAGGGATGCAAACGACATGGGGATTGAGGAGATATCAACATTTGGTGATACAGAACTAATTGTTCATCAAATCAAAATTATTTACCAAGATAAGCATCCTAGGCTCAGAGCTTACAAAAACAAAGTGTGGGACCTAGTTGACAGTTTCTTCTTGGCTTTCAACATTTCATTTATTCCAAGAGAGGATAATACCATGGCTGATTTTTTGGTTGTTTTAGCAAGCCATTTCAGAGTCCCATTGCATCAAAACTCAAGTACTATGTAGAGGTGAAATATAGAACCTCTATACCTAACAATGTCAAGCATTGGAAGTTATTTGAGGATGATCAGGGGCTCAAAATATTCCTCGAGTCTGTTGATGAATTTTCTACATTACATATAGATCAAGATCATGACTATGAAAATAATCCTCGGGATGATGTTCTTCTAAGAAAAATTTCCCATCATCATATTGTTTAGTTGCCTAGAAATCATACTCCAAAAGGATTAGTTCCTTTTGAAATACTATTCGATGAGAATGATGTGGTAGTGAAGGTTAAAGGTCCAGCTGATGATGCCGATGTAACTGAGTACAATATTGGTACAAAAGAGGATCCCAAATTTGTCAAGTTGTCAAGAAGCTTGTTAAGAGAGCAAAGGGATGAATATGTTGAATTTTTAAAAGAGTTTGCTGATGTGTTTTCCTGGACATATGAAGATATCAGAACATACGACACAATTATCATTGAACAGCACATCCCATTGAAGGAAGATTTCAATCCATTTCGGAAGAAGTTAAGACAAATAAATCCTATGCTACTACCCATTGTGGAGAAAGAGGTAAAAAATATTTTGGACACCCAGATTGTCATTCCTTTTAGGTATTCTAAACGGGTGGCCAACTTGGTGTGAGTGAGAAAGAATAATGGAGAAATCCGAATATGTGTCTATTTCTTAAATTTGAACAAAAGTTATAAAAAAGACAACTATCCCTTACCAAAGATGGAGCACATATTACAGAGGGTGAGAGGTTCATATAGGATTTCCATGATTGATGTCTTTTATGGCTACAATCAGGTGTCTGTCTTGCCTGAAGATAGAGATAAGACAACCTTCACCATTCCTTGGGGTACATTCATGTATGCTAAGATGCCCTTTGGGTTGATGAACGCATGAGAGACCTTTAAGTGAGCCATGGACATAGCCTTTATTGGAGAGGACAATTTTGTGGTCATTTATTTGGATGACATACCAATGTTCTCACAATATGATAAATAACATTATGGTCATTTCAAAAGGGTCTTCTTGAAATGCAGAAAATTTGGTCTCTCTTTAAATCCCAAAAAGTCATTATTTGCCATGAAAGAGGGGAAATTGTTAGGACACATTGTGTCAGCTAAGGGAGTAAAGATTGATCCAATCAAGGTAGAATCCATCCAAACTTTATCATTCCCTAGATCCAATCAGGGTAGAAAATTATTTTTTGAGAAGGTTTGTTTCAAATTTTGTTGAGCTGGTAAAGTTTATCACATCCATGTTGAGGAAAGGGAATGAGATCAAATGGACTGCTGAATCTTGCAACTATTTTGATCAAATAAAGAAAGCTTTGACTGAAGAACCTGTTCTCATCAATCCTGATTACTCCAAATATTATCTGATTTTCTCCTTTGCTTCATTTGACACAGTAGCAGTTGTTTTGTTGTAGAATAATGTTGAAGGGTTAGAGCAACCCATTTCCTTTTTTAGTAGGGCACTGAGATATGATGAAATAAAGTATGACATCATGGAAAAGCAGGCCTATGCTTTGGTCAAAGCTCTCAATGATTTCAAAGTTTATGTGTTGGATTCAAAAGTCATTGCATATGTCCCTTCATCTTCTGTGAAGGAGATCCTCATTCAGCCTGACATAGATGGAAGAAGGAGCAAGTGGATTGCCAAGATCCTTGAATTTGATCTTGAGATAAATCGCACCAAATTGGTTAAAGGCCAAGGTTTAGCTAGGTTGTTGGTTGAATCTAATTGCAAATATTTGGGGGTCCATTTCATCAACAGTTGTTCAGAAAATCAACAACATGAGTTTTATGATGAAGGTTCTCAAGTCATCCCTCCATTGGCAGGTTGCGCTTGGTACAAGGACATTATATTTTTCCTACAAAAGTTGCAGCCTCCTGATGGAATTGAAAGGAACAAGGTAAGAGCCTTGAATCTCAAATCAGTTACATATTGTCTTATTGATCAAGTATTATATTGGAAAGACCCTTTGGGAGTGATTTTGAGATGTCTAGAACCACAGGAAGCCCAAAAGATTATTTATGATTTTCATGACAATTTATGTGGGGGTCATCACTTATGGAGAACCACAGCCTACAAGGTTCTCAGGGCTAGGTATTTTTGGCCTAGTATATTCACTAATGTCTGTGAAAAGATCAGATATTGTGTCAAGTGTCAAAAATTCTTTGGAAATTAACAACTCAAGTATTTTCCATTGAAGCCTGTGGAAGCTTCAGGACCCTTTCAGTAGTGGGGTCTAGATTTTATTGGAGAAATTCATCCTACTTCAAGTAGTCAACATAGGTGGATCTTGACAGCCACAGACTACTTTACCAAGTGGATGGAGGCCATCCCCACAAGAAATGCTTCCCACAAGATAATCATTGGTTTTATTGAAGATATTATAGGAAGATTTGGTTGTCCAAACATAATTGTCACTAATAATGCTGCATATTTCAAAGTTGAACCATTGATTAAGTTTTGTGAATAGTTTGAAATCACATTCATTCACTCTACTCCTTACTACCCCCTAGGTAAGGGAATGGCATAGTCCTCTAACAAGAGCCTTATTAAGATCATCAAAATATTGTTAGAGGACAACAAGAAGTCCTGGGATTCAAAGATTAAATTTTATTTATGGGATAACAAAATGACAACAAAGAGATCTTTTGGTGTCTCTCCTTTCCAATTGGTGTATGGAGTTGAGGCCATCTTTCCCTCTCAACCCGCCTTACCTGTGGAAAAATTCTTCCAAGACTATTAAGGAGAACCAAATGATATGATTAGAAGAATACAATAGTTGGTAGAAGTGCAGCAGATGAGAGAGAAACTATTCGACAAATCCTATGACCATGAATAGAAGATCAAACAAGCTTTTGATAGAAAAGTAAGGAAAGAGGATTTATAGCTGGGAGATCTAGTACTCAAGTGGGATTCACCTAAACATGATAAAGACAAGCATGGTAAATTTGAGGCCTTATGGATTGCCCCCTTCAACGTTTCTGAGGTTTTTTCAAATAACACTTACAAGTTGTAAGATTTGGAGGAGGCTAAAGTTTTTGGTAGCCTTGTAAATGGGCATTTTATGAACAAGTTTTTTACTTAAGCCATGAATGGATTCCCATGTCATTGTATATATCATTTTTCTTTCATTTTTGTTTTTTATAAGTGACTCCACAACCCAACACTAAGGAATTGAAGTTGCAAAAGGAGTTCTTAGAGCCTCACAGGGAGGTCTCTATCCCCCATGGAGCCTATAGGTTAACACATGAATTTTCCACCTGCTTCATAGGAATCAAGCAATGATTAAAATTTACCCTCAGGAGCATTATCATGTAAATCATGTGGCATTCTACCCATGATTTCCATAGGAAGAATGAAAACCTTGAGGTATGAACAACTCAAGCACCCTCAAAATCCAGTCAAAGGGTGTGTTTTCGACCCCTTGGTGAAAACAATG
>JASDQU010257093.1:595-15782 GCA_032191745.1 Picea mariana
AAACACTGGTGTACTGTGTATGTGTGTGATTGTTTATTTCTTACTTCTCATTATTGGATAATAATTCTACATTGATATAACATTTGAAGAAAAAGGATTATAATTACGCTATTACTGATTCCCCCCCCCTCTCAGTAATCCAACGGAAGCAATGCTCAATTTACTATCCAATGGAAAATAAATTACAAATATATCACCCGGTGAGAGTTGTTTGTAGCTAATGGCCTCCAAAACTCTCTATGTAAGGGCCCTTAATCCTCCTTTTATGCTCAATCTCAAACTTCAATGTATGTGAGCAACATACCCCTTTGGTGGATGACCACTTTGGAAGAAAAACAAGCAAGCAAGAGGGAAAGTGTGCCATCAATGAGAAGATGGAATAATGATCTCCAATTTCAATCCTTCAACATAACTCTACTATGAATTCCTCCTTTATAATGCATGCCCATGGCTCCTTATTATAGGCAAATTTGGAACTCCTCGAGAACTAGTTTTCATGAGAATGCTCTTCCTTCTTTAGCTAGATTTTGTGTGCTAGATGGGCATTTGAGGCAATCTTTGGGATGAAGTAGGCATATTGATAGTTCCATATTGATATATACTCACCCCTGAGCCATTTTACCATGCTTACTGCATCGTGGATAGGTTATTTTTTTGGCTTCACATTGGTCACTTGGATCTCAAAATATTACACATGTGATTTGTGTGAGTAATAAATGAGCAGTTGTGCAACCCTAAAAGAAATCAACTAAGAGTTTGTCCCTACTTAATGATGTACAAATAACTATGAAATGATATGATTTGTTGCACTATGCAAGTTATACATGAATTGGTGGCATTTCCCATATTTCCCAATTCAACCACTCAAATTTAACATGTGAGTGAAATTAAGGTGATAACAATTGTTCTTTGATGTGTGAGGTTAGGAGAATCTCATATAGCAAAAGGACATCATGTGTTTCTTACCCAAATTTCTTGTCTATAGAGAATCCAAAGAGAGAGCGAGAGAGATATGGGCACTTGGGAGTAGATCTAAACACCTATTTCCACATGGTATTGAGAAAGAGACATTGCCATATGAGGGGGTCAGAACCACACCAAGTGGTGTGAAGAGAAAGGGAATCTATGTAACAGGACCCCCTGGATGTGTGTTATCCAAGGGTAACGGGCCCGCGAGGGTGAACGTTGTCCTTTCTAATTGATGCCATGGTGTTAGTGGAGGGGGTACACTTGGCATGTCTCACAATGTAACAATTGTCTTGTCAAAGTATGTGATGACACACATTGGAGAAGATCCCATGGCAGGGTCTTGGGGTAGTGCACCTTGATATGCCCCAAGCAATAAGAAGTCTTTGAAGATGCCAAGGCCCATCTTTTTGTAATATGGGAGGTGCTGGTTAGCCTAATGGTAGAAGTACATTATCATGGTTGGTTTGTAGCTTGGGCTCATAATATGCAAGTTGATCCAATTAAATGATCTTTCTATCTAAGGAAAACATCATAGTGCACAAGATCGAGGAGCAACCACCTTCATGGCATGTAATTTCATCCAAGAAGAATGTTGTAATAAAGTGGAGCATCTGCGACCTCTTTGTTAATAAGGACTATTGTGCCTACCAATTCAATGGGGGCATTCTATAAGGTCCTTCGAGTTGAGAAGGATGGTTATCATAGGTATGTAGAGTGATTATGGATGGGATTAGCTCAAGGGAACCTAACTTCCACCAAACCCTAACAGACATGACAAAAGCAGAGGCATTCGTTTCACTGATGCAACGACGTACGATGAGGTTCTTGTGAGAGGGATTCAGAACATAATTGCGATGGGTAACCTTGGATCAACTTTGTCTAATTCAAAGGTCATCAAGTGTGAATTTGATAGATCAATAATTCCTAAGGCTGATAGGAAGGCCTTTTTCTAGGAAGGGAATATTGGGGTCATGGTCGATGTGATGCTTGAAGGGGATATTGAGGTGAATAATTTTACATGGCTTATGTCTTAAGTTGTAACTTACTTTGCATGTATTAAGGACTGATATTTCTTATGAAATTTGGCTTACATTGTCTTAAATTCTTCTTTGTTTTGAATGTCCTTGACATGATTCTTGAGGGATGTCCCGGGCTTTCACCCATGATGTTGTGCCTTTATTGCAGGATTTTGACACGTGTGATGGAGAGCAGTGGTTCGTCTAGTGACTCACCATCCTCAGATAGTGTCTCTCACGTTCTTAGGACCTTGGACGATGGATGAGTGGGTTTGGTTTGAGAAGTACTAGTCATTATGCCACTCATATGAGCTAGAAGCCCACAAGCTAGGCATAGCACCCTAGAGCTCTTGTGCATAGATGATGCAGGAGCATCGTGTCAAGTGCATAGAGGCGGGAACATTAAACACGTGCGAGTTCTTCTAGAACTTCAACGTGGGCGGCTACAATGGATTTCGGGATCCGCCTCCACTCAGCGCCATAATTCACTTTTTGAGGCACACTTGAACCGGTGCCGAATTTTACCCTGTGAAGCAAGTTTTTGAAATTGTAAACAGAGCAGGAGTTTCCACTTCGGATCTGGAATGCGACTGGACTTAGATAGTGTAGGATGAATTTTTGAGTAGGCAAGTAGCCAGGGGAAACCCTAGAACCATTTTTTGAGTTATGTAGAAGTTGACACACCCAGTGAAAAAGAGGGGGGAATACAGAAAAAAAATTAGCGGTAAGAAAGAACTGTGAGTAGAAGGAGAAAAAAAATGCTTTTGAGTTACTGTAATTTTGAATGTAATATTTAGCCATTGGGCATTTATGAATATAACATAATGGAAAATTGATCCAAATGTGTTGTGCTTGGACTGTGTGTAATTTCCTGTTATTTTCTGTTTTATAAACAAGTGAATGGAACTGTGAGATTTTGGTAGTTTCAATTGTTTGTGTTCATTTGGAGCTCTGCAAGGTGTGCATCGAGCCAGGAAGGAACACCGTGGAATTGTTTTTCTCTTCACTGGGAGCTCTGCAAGGTGTGCATCGATCCAGAGAGAAAACACCAAGAACCTGAGTTATCGAAATCCCTCAGACGCAAGGAGTGCACGGGAGATCGAAGTCTGAACCAGATAAAGCTCAGGAGGGATAACACTTCAGAAGGTGTTGTCGAGACCAAGAACTCATTCCCTAGAAGGAGCGAAGATTGAGTCTTCGTAGACTTAGAAAATCTTCTAAGTCGGAGTCAAGTAAAAGCTCAGGAGCGAGAACGCCCTTGAGTGTTAGATCGCTGTGGGGATTCCCGCGGATCGTCCGATTGGAAGGAGGAGTGCAGACTTTAATGATACGTAGATCCAGGTGAGGGGAGTTCAAAGATCTAAATGGACGGTGGAGAGTCCTCGAGGAGGAACACCGAAACCCCACAAACCATTGGATAAAGTGGAGCTGCAAAGAGGTTAGCGGCGAGGGCTACTTGACATCCAAAAGCTCAGGAGGAACAACGACCATCGATCTCGGATAGATCTAGACCGTTGGTTCAGCTCGCGAACTCGGGTATCGCCAACTAGAGGGATAGAGGCCTTGTCTTTCAAGATCCCGAGTCACGAAATCGCGAGATAGCGAGGGCTATCCATTTTGCAAACTTGGACATCACGAGCTGGGATGTAGTGTTCGTGGTGCTTCAAAATCCCGAGTCGCGAGATCATGAGATAACAAGGGCTGTCCATTTTACGAACTCGGATATCGCGAAACGGAAAGCGGAGTCCCTTATTTTTCAAACCTCCGAGTCGCGAGATGGCGATTTGATCTAAACCGTCGAGCACAGGCGGATCTGGACCATTGGTCCACATCGCGATCTCAGGTCTCACGAGCTGGAAGGATGGAGGTCTTGGTTTTCAAACCTCCGAATCACGAAATTGCGATTTGATTTGGATCGTCGACTACAAGTAGATCTGGACCGTTGATCCACATCATGATCTTGGGTCTCGCAAGTTGGAAGGATAGAGGGCTTGACTTCCATAACCCCAAATTGCGAAATAGCAAGGTCGTGCCATTTCACGAACTCGGGTATCGCTAGTTGGGAGGGCGGAGTTCTTGCGCTGCAAACCGCCGAGTTGCGAGATTGTGAAATAGCGAAAGGTAGGAAGAATAAGGGTGCGGTCATAGACCTTGGTCTTGCACGGTGGGAGCTCACGCTTGGCGCTTGGAAAAAGCCAACTGAACATTCGTGGAGTGGACCTGTGTGTTCGTTTCGAAGGGTTTCAGTTGGAACCGTAAGAGCCATTTCGGCTCTCGAACTAGAAGATCCTGACCAGGAGGTCACGTGGCCCTGAGGAGGGATAGGGGGTTTGCATCAGGTGGTATCAGAGCCCATTTTTCATCTGTAGATTTCAGGCAAAGGGGGAAAAATAAGGAGACAGAAAACTCGAAACTGTACTCCGTGTGTGACAGATAGTCGACACAATGCCACCAAGAAGACGAGAGCTGCCTTTAGCCAACCGTGCTGTAGAAAGGGAGATGCAAGAGTTTTGCGCCTGAATGGAAGCAATGGAAGCAATATAGAGAAGAGCACCTAGCGTTGGGGATGTCAGTGATGCGAAAAGCGAAGAGGCTGAGGTTGAAGAAGCTGCAGGAGAGGATGCTGCAGAAGAATGTTTGTTGAGAGCAGTTGCCAGATTGGGAGGCAGAGCTAAGATAGAGTTCCCCATGTATCAGGGAAATCTAGATGCTGAAGAACTGTTGGACTGGATAAGGTCCATGGACAAACACTTCGACTATGAAGATGTCGATGAAGGTGAAGCAGGCAGTCACTAGGTTAAAAGGGCATGCAACACTATGGTGGGACAAACTGCAGGCTGAGAGGAGAAGTAAAGGCAAACAGAGGATAAAGAGTTGGGACAGGATGGTAGCCAAACTGAAGGCTAAGTTCATACCCAAAGACTACCAGATCAATCTGTTCARGAAGCTACAGAACCTGAGGCAGAAAGGAATGACAGTCAAGGAGTACACCGAGGAGTTCTACAGGCTGAACATCAGAACTGGACAAAGGGAGAGAGATGAAGAAAAAGTCGCCAGATATATAAATGGCCTGAGATATGAAGACCAGGACGAGCTGAGCATGATGTTAGTGAAGACTGTGGAAGATGCTTATCAGTTTGAGCTGAAGGCAGAGGAGAAGCTAGCCAAAAAACATAACCAACGAGGAAGAGGCAAAAGCAATGGATTTAACCGTGACAAAGCACACCAGTCGAAGGATGAGGCTGAGAAACCAAACAATCACTCGGAACGAGGAGGAAGTTCATGAGGAAGACAAAATGGTGGAAGAAACGCTTCTAGAGGAAGAGGCAGAGGAGGAGTAAGGTGCTATAACTGTGGAAAGATAGGACACATGTCTTGGGAATGTCCCGAGAAGAAGAAGGAAGGAGGAGAAGCTCATATCTCATAAGCGTAGTAAAGAGATGTTGAAGCAGAAGGAGTAGAGGATGGAGCATCCCTGATGTTGAGAAAAGTTCTCTTAAAACCAGAGGCAGAAATTGAGAAACCAGTGCAGAGAAATAATCTCTTCAGGGCAGCTTGCAAGACTAAGGATAAAGTATGCAAGGTGATCTTTGACAGTGGGAGCACTGACAATATAGTATCCACAGAGATGGTGGAGAAATTGGAGCTAAAGACAAATGCACATCCAAGGCCATACAAAGTCTCATGGTTGCAAAAAGGACACCAGGTAATGATTACTAAACAATGCCTGGTTGAAATTAAAATAGGAGGATATAAAGATGAAATCACATGTGATGTAATTCCCATGGACGTATGCCACATTTTGTTGGGGAGACCATGGCAGTATGATAGAAATGTCATTCATGATGGAAGGAAGAATACATACACATTGGAGAAGAATGGTAGAACGCATATGTTGCTGCAGATGGAGGAGAAGAAAGCAAAAGAGGAAGCCAGCACAAGCATACTTCTCATGAGTGGGAAGGAACTCCTAAAGGAAGCCAAGGAAGAACAGGAGATGTAGTTCGCTGTGGTGAGGAAGCCCGGAGTCATCCTTACGAGTAAATCAATGGATGATTTGCCTGAAGAAGTTCAGGAGCTATTGAATAATTTTGCTGATATAGTGGTGGATGAGCTGCCAAACTCATTGCCACCCATCAGGAGTATCAGTCATCATATCGACTTGATACCAAGAGCAAGCCTTCCAAACAAGGCAGCTTACAGATTAACACCTCAAGAAAATGAGGAGGTGAAGAACCAAGTCCAAGAATTGCTGGATAAGGGTTTAGTCAGAGCCCATGCACAGTACCAACTATGTTAAGCCCAAAAAAATATGGAGGATGGAGAATGTGCACAGACTCGAGAGTCATCAACAAGATCACCATCAGGTACAGATTCCCTTTACCAAGAATGGATGATTTAATGGATTGTTTAAGTGGAGCAAATTTCTTTTCTAAGATAGATTTGAAAAGTGGATATCACCAGATCAGGATGAGAGAAGGTGATGAATGGAAAACAACCTTTAAGACGAACGAAGGCCTGTATGAGTGGCTGGTTATCCCATTTGGCTTAACGAATGCCTCGAGCACTTTTATGAGGCTGATGAATGAAATTCTGAAAGATTTCATTGGCAAGTTCGTGGTTGTATATCTGGACGATATACTAATCTTTAGCAGGACTAAAGAGGAGCATTTGAAGCACCTAACTCTAGTAATGAGAAGGCTACAACAGGAGAAGCTGCTGATTAATTTGAAGAAATCCTCTTTTATGAAGACATAACGCATTTATTTGGGTTTCATGATCTATTCGAATGAACTAAAGATGGATTCAGAGAAGGTGAAAGCAATCAGAGAATGGTCGTCACCAAGGAGCATGTTCGAGGTAAGGAGCTTTCATGGTTTAGCAAGTTTTTATAGAAAGTTCATTAGAGACTTCAGTGGAATATGTGCACCCATGATGGATAGAGTGAAGAAGAAACACAAGTCTTTTAAATGGACAGAGGAGGTCGAAAGGAGCTTCAATATACTGAAGGAGAAGATAACAGAATGACCAAGTCTGGTCTTGCCAAAATTTGGGAAGACATTTCAGGTGAGATGTGACGCAAGTGGAGTTGCAATAGGAGCAGTTTTGAGTCAGGACAATCGACCTGTTGCCTATTTCAGCGAGAATTTGAATGAGACTAAGAGGAAGTACTCCACATATGACAAGGAGTTCTATGCCATAATTCAAGCATTGAAGAAATGGAGACATTATCTTGTCCCGCGAGAGTTTTTCTTGTACAGCGATAACCAAGCTTTACAATTCATAACTCGACAAGAAAAACTGAATCAGAGGCATGCAAAATGGGTTGAATTTATGCAAAATTTTACTTTTGTCATAAAACATATTACTGGGAATGCTAACAAAGTCGCCGATGCGTTGAGCAGGAGATGCTTAATTCTGCAGGAATTCCAGGTGGAGACCTTGGAGTTTGAACACCTTAAGGATATGTATTGTGATGATATGGATTTCAAGGAGGCCTACGAAGCATGTACAAGCCCTGTACTGAGAGATAGAAGTCAGTGGAAAAAGTATGTGGTTCAGGAAGGATTGTTATTCAGAGGAAATCAATTGTGCATACCAAGATGCTCAATGAGGGACAATCTTCTGAAGGAGAAGCATAGTGGAGGATTGGTTGAACACTTCGGCCATGATAAAACGTTTGCACAATTGAGCAGCTCGTACTATTGGCCAGGTATGAGAACATATGTGATAAAGATGGTGAACAGATGTAGAATCTACCAACATGCAAAAGGGAAAAGATAGAACACTGGATTGTATCAACCATTGCCAATGCCAGAGAGGCCTTGGGATGCAATAAGCATGGATTTTGTGTTGGGATTGCCAAGAACACAAAGGGGATTTGACTCCATATTTGTGGTGGTAGATAGATTTTCAAAGATGACACATTTCATCCCATGCCAGAAGACCAATGATGCAACACATGTTGCAAATCTATTTTTCAGAGAAGTTGTGAGACTTCACGGCCTACCCAGGAGCATTGTCTCAGATAGAGACACAAAATTTGTTGGTCACTTTTGGAGAATGTCATGGAAGAAGACGGGGAAATTTTTTTCCTTTAGTTCAACTTATCACCCTCAGATAGATGGGCAGATTGAGGTGGTAAACAAAAGTTTGGGAAATTTATTGAGAAGTCTGGTTACTGAACACCATAACTAGTGGGATCAGATTCTGCCACAAGCAGAATTTGCATACAATGACTCACCAAACAGAAGCACTAGAAGGATCCCGTTCCAAATACTCTATGGAATGCAACCCAAGGGAGTGTCTGAATTAAGGGACTTGAAACAGGGAGAGATCAGAAGCGCTGAAGCAGAGGATTTTGCTATTTAGATGCAGAGACTCCATAGTCGGATCAAAGAACAATTATAGAGTTCTAACCAAAAATAAAAACACGAGCTAATAAACATCACATGGAAATTCAATTTGAAGTGGGAGATCAGGTTTTGGCACATCTCAGGAAGGAAAGGTTCCTTAGGGGAACATATAACAAATTGAAGATGAAGAAGATAGGACCCTGTAAGATCTTGAGGAAGTTTGACGCAAACACCTATGAGATCGAGCTTCCATATGGTGTGGACATTTCACCCATATTCAATGTCTCAGACCTGTACCCTTACAGGAAAGACGACACAGAAGGGTCAGAAGATCAAGGAAAGATTCAGTGGGAGAAACAGATACCTGTAGCAGAAAAGCCACAGATGGAGAAAATTGTTGATCAGAGGATTGGCAAGAAGACCAGGAGGAAGACTTATTTTGAGTATCTGGTCAGATGGAAGGGGCACCCAATCAAAGATGCCAGTTGGGAAAATGAAGCTGCTATCCAAAAGCACGGAAAATCAGTAGACGAGCTCATGGATAGGAGTCCATGAATTTTTGTCAAGGGGAGTATGATGTAGGAGCATCGTGCCAAGTGCATAGAGGCGGGAACATTCAACATGTGCGAGTTCTTCCAGAACTTCGACGTGGGTGGCTACAATGAATTTTGGGATCCGCCTCCACTCAGCGCCAGAATTAACTTTTTGAGGCATGCTTGCATCGGTGCCGAATTTTACCCTGTGAAGCAAGTTTTTGAAATTGTAAACAGAGCAGGAGTTTCCACTTTGGCTCTAGAATGAAACTGGACTTAGATAGTGTAGGATGAATTTTAGAGTAGGCAAGTAACCAGGGGAAACCCTAGAAACATTTTTTGAGTTATGTAGAAGTTGACACACCCAGTGAAAAAGAGGGGGGAATACAGAGAAAAATTAGCGGTAAGAAAGAACTGCGAGTAGTAGGAGAAAAAAAATGCTTTTGAGTTACTGTAATTTTGAATGTAATCTTTAGCCATTGGGCACTTATGAATATAACATAATGGAAAATTGATCCAAATGTGTTGTGCTTGGACTGTGTGTAATTTCCTGTTATTTTCTATTTTATAAACAAGTGAATGGAACTGTTAGATTTTGGCAGTTTCAATTGTTTGTCTTCATTTGGAGCTCTACAAGGTGTGCGTCAAGCCAGGAAGGAATGCCGTGGAATTGTTTTTCTCTTCATTGGGAGCCCTGCAAGGTGTGCATCGAGCTAGAGAGAAAACGTCGTGAACCTGAGTTATCGAAATCCCTCAGACGCAAGGAGTGCACGGGAGATTGAAGTCTAAACCAGATAAAGCTCAGGAGGGATAACACTTCGGAAGGTGTTGTCGAGACCAGGAAGTCTTTCCCTGGAAGGAGCGAAGATTGAGTCTTTGCAGACTTAGAAAATCTTCTAAGTCGGAGTCGAGTAAAAGCTCAGGAGGGAGAACGCCCTTGAGCGTTGGATCGCTGTGGGGATTCTCGTGGATCGTCCGATTGGAAGGAGAAGCACAGACTTTAACGCTGCGTAGGTCCAGCTGAGGGGATTTCAAAGATCTGAATAGACGGTGGAGAGTCCTCGAGGAGGAACACCAAAACCCGCAAAACATTGGATAAAGTGGAGCTGCAAGGAGGTTAGCGGCGAGGGCTACTTGAAGTCCAAAATCTCAGGAGGAACAACGACCATCGATCTTGGATAGATCTGGACCATTGGTTCAGCTCGCGAACTTGGGTATCACCAACCAGAGGGATAGAGGCCTTGTCTTTCAAGATCCTGAGTCACGAGATCGTGAGATAGCGAGGGATGTCCATTTCGCGAACTCGGACATCACGAGCTGGGAGGTAGTGTTTGTGGTGATTCAAAATCCAGAGTCGCGAGATCGCGAGATAACAAGGGCTGTCCGTTTTGCGAACTCGGATATCATGAACCGGAAAGTGGAGTCCCTTATTTTTCAAACCTCCGAGTAACGAGATGGCGATTTGATCTGAACCGTTGAGCACACATGGATCTGGNAGCTAGAAGGACGGAGGTCTTGGTTTTCAAACCTCTGAATCGTGAAATTGCGATTTGATCTGGACCGTCGACTACAAGTGAATTTGGACCGTTGATCCACATCATGATCTGGGGTCTCGCAAGTTGGAAGGACAGAGGGCTTGACTTCCAGTACCCCGAATTGCGAAATAGCGAGGTCGGGCCATTTCGCGAACTCAGGTATTGCGAGTTGGGAGGGCAGAGTTCTTGCGCTGCAAAACCCCGAGTTGCGAGATCGTGATATAGTGAAAGGCAAGAAGGATAAGGGTGCGGTCACAACCCTTGGTCTTGCACTGTGGGAGCTCACGCTTGGCGCTTGGAAAAATCCAATTGAGCATTCATTGAATGGACCTGTGTGTTCGTTTCGAAGGGTTCCAGTTGGAATCAGAAGATCCTGACCGGGAGGTTGCGCAGCCCTGAGGAGGGATAGGGGGTTTGCATCAATAGAGGATGGAGAACGTTTCCTTTGAAGGCACCTTAGCATCACTTGGGGATGATATTTCACTCCTCTTGCACTTGGACGTGTCCTTTGGAGGTATATGATGTCACCATATATCCCTTGACATCACCATTTGGGATAGTGTTTGATGGGTGGTGTGGTTTTGGATGGTTTGTGTGGATTGGGGGTGAGAGAATCCCTCATTTCACACTCTTTCACCTTGGACGATGCGACATGGCCTTTGGAGGCCAAAAGTTTCACCTTTATAGCATGACGTCACTTGCTTTTGAGCTTGACATCACACACTTGGAGCATGACGTCACCCTTTTAGGGTTTTATTTGATGTATATTTCATTTTAGCATTATATAGAGGAAAATTAAGGAGTTGTCCCCATATACTTTATATTGTTGACAAATTACGTGGAGAAATTGGTTTAGGGTGGCCTCATATAAATAGGCCACCCTCTCATTTCATTTTTTGATCATAACTTCTCACCTTTGTGAGAGAACAAGTCTGAAAATTTTCCCTCTTAGGCTATCTTGCTCTTCTATACTTATGTGCTATGCTTGGAGGATCAAGTTGTGGATGTTTTGTTGATTTTGAAGATGAATTTCTGCAATTAGGGTTTTGTCTCATGGTATCTTGGCTAAAGTAAGTGGATTTTCTGCAATTTATCTTTAAGTTGTTATGTTTCATGGTAAATCTTGCTACTTTAAGCTAGACGTCTTGCTTGGTAAAACCCTAAGAGAGGAGCATAAGTGCTTCCTCCTCTCACAAGGTCATTCTTGTTCAAAATTGGTGAATCTTTCTTGCTAGGGTTAGTATCCTAAAGCCCTAAAGTGTTAGCACTTTAGGATTTTGTCCCTAGACACTTGATTTTGACCTAGTTGAAGCATTAACAAGGGAGAAAAGGTTTCCAGAGCCCAAAATTGCTTGCACTCTAGCAATCCTTCTCTTTAAGGTTTAAACTCTAAGGCCCTAATGTGCTATCACCTTAGAGTTTAAACCCTACCTCTTGGTTTCTACTAGTTTAATCTTCAAGTATTGTTTCATTTGTTTTCATAAATACTCCATATCCCTAAGGCACTAGTTTCATAGCTCTTTTTTGGTGAAATTGATCAACAAACACTCTCTTTTAACTCTCCACTAGAATTACTAACACTAACACTTGCAAACCTGCCTAATAGCTCATTGTTGTTAATAAAGTTTGCTACAACCACGTTGATAATACTTTATTTTGTTGCATACACACTTGTAAAGGTGGTCTAATGATCCAAAAATGATCCAGAGAAGACTAAGAACAACTCAGAACTCACAGAAGCAACTCAGGATGCTCATAATGGCTTCAACAAATAGAGAAAGGGAAAAAAATCAAAGTTCTCAAAACTCATAGAAATTGACATCATCACGAAGAGTGCGTCACAAGATTTCTAATGGTGCAAACGGGTTGTCCAACGGAGATACGAATCGAACGATCTTCACTGTCAAAGTTTGGTCATCCTAGTCTAGTCAACAGAGGGATGATTCAACATCAGTACTGCTGATGTCAACACTAGTATGGATGACATCAACATCTGTACAACACACGTGGGAGGAGCAGGAGGTGACACATGTCATACTGACATCAGCATGGTGACATGGAAGCACCAGAGGCTGCCACATGTCACACATATTTGGCATTTATGGGACAATCCATGGACCAGTAAGATTTCGCCACATGGCAGTCCATACAGTGACGTGGTGTTGACGAGGCATTTTGAGTTTGCATCTGATGTGGCACCCGTACAGTGATGTGGCACACTAACGATATAGTGGTTGACATGGTCCAATAGGAGGTTGTCACATGGCCCAGTCATGGGATGCCACGTGGCAGTGGGAAAATGCCTAATGACAACCTGTGACTGAAAATTTTGAAAAAAAAAGGGATTTGGTGGGTCCACCAAATCTTGCGGGACCATGCCAAATCCGACAGCAAACCAACAATAGAACCCCATCTAGAAGCTTCACCAAACTAGCATAACAGAACACGGCATATATATACATATACTTACAACAGTCAAGCCAAAAGGGGAGGCCCACGGGCTTGACCCTAAGACCTTCCCCAATATCAACGCCTTAATATATGCACCATATACCAATGTGCCAATGACCATACGTTATAAACAATGCCAGTTTTAATACTTAAAAGGTACATCTGCCCAGAGCTCAGAAGGGAGGCATGCATGCGTACGGTCGGGCATGTACTTTGAGGTAGGGTACATCAGCATTTATTGCAGGTTGCAAGGCATGGAAACTGCGACATAATTCTTCTTGGGCCTGGGAGTGCCAAAGCCAGATCGAGGTGTGGAGATAGTCATTTTTGGGTAATTTGACGCCACAAATTCAATGGTGTTGTTTGTTTTCTGATCTGAGAAATATTTTTGCAGCTTGATTTCAGAATGAGGTATACTTATGTATTTTTCCAAATTCTTTTCCTGAGTTAATTAAAAAACCTACCCATTTGAGAGCAGGACCCGGAGACGTAGTCCACCAGGGATAAACTTCGTTATCGAGTTTTTTTGTTCAGATTTGATGCTTATGTATTGTCACACACCCACTCTGGAATAATAAATTTTTCGTCGATTACTCGAGGATCAGAATCCCTGAGATACTTACGGGGGCCTAGCGTCAGCTAGTTCCTCATATGTCCACCTCTATGTGATCGTGGGTCATGACTACGGGCCAAACCAGTACGACATCTTTTCGCACTTCGTGACTCAGTGCTACCGGAACGTCGAGTCTTTCAACTTTGCAAACCCCTAAGCTTGAAACAGTGAAACGCCGAACCCCGACAGGGCTAGTGAGTGGAAAATTTCCCGCTTGGGGTCTTGTCCATGTGACCCTGTTCCGTGTCCACGTGCTTAAGCCAGCCAAGCTCTTATCGACTTTTTGCGATTTAGGGAATTGCGATGCATGACTTCTACCTTTCCCCATTCAAATCCCCGAAAATTCCGAGGTCTCCAAAGTTTCCCTCCAAAGGGAGATCGACGGCCGTAAGCTTCCCTTGATCCAACGGTATGGATCCTTTTGGGGTCTCTCGGTACTCGGGAGTTCGAAATGCAACGACTCCAATACTCCTTGTCATTCAAATCTCTGAATTCTGTTATGGGAATTCGTGTAAGAGATCGACGACTCTTAAGAGTGTGGATCCAATGGTCCACGGGATTTCGGGACTTTTCCCAAAACTCTGACAGCTCACCACGCGTCTCCTCTAATGGATAGTCCAGATTCTTTTGGGACTTCTCCTCTCCACTACAGCGCGTATCGAGATTTTGTGATTTGCAGGGGTAAGGTTTTCTGGCCCTCTGGTTTCCCGCATGTCGAAACGTCGATCGACAACCACGTGTCCCTTTGATGGACAGTGACAACCTTTAGCCAAGATCAATGGTCGTGATCTTTTCAGGATGATCAACGGTCACGATCAAATCCCGGCTTTCCTTAACCTCATTCACACCTCACGCCATTTCGGGGTTTCGGTGATTGGTATTTCGCGACTCGCGAAGACAAGGGTTCTTGCCCTTTGGTTTCCCAAGTGCCGAAATGCCGAAGCTCTTACCAGCAGCCACATGTACTCTATAGATGGACGGTCCAGGTATTTCCATGGATCATGGGGTCTACGGTCTCGATTTCTTTATTTCTTGCAAAGGTAAAAAGGGTCGTGGAATTAATGCTTGCATCTCTTCCTCAAATCTAACGGTCATTACAGACCCTAGATCCTCTGAAAGGATTTCGTCCGTTAATCAAGACTTAACCACACACTGCCATTTCGAGATCTCGCAAATCGGGGTTTCGGGACTTGTGAGTACGTGAGGACTCGCACTTGGATACCGCGGGTGCCGAAGCACCGAAACATCATAACTTACGAGAACCACTCTCTCTCTCATGCCAGATTTTTAAAACGTACGCTATCAAATCCTCTTTCAAGTTCTTGGTAAGGTTCGCCAGATTTGAAAGCCCGACTGGAAGGTCTCCAGAGGTCTCCGAGCTATTAACTCCTGTGACTAGATAGTGAGTTGTCTCGAGGGCATATTAAGACGATAGTCTTATACCGGGGGTTTAACCCGGCTCTAGAAAGTGAGGGGACTTTCCCAAAAAGGGTGCCCTTGTGGGAAGGTCTATCTGGGACATTACCTGAGGCAAATAAGGGAATAAATTTCCTGAACACAGACTTGAAAACTAAGTTAGTTCAGTGGATACATATACATATACATATACATATACATATACATATACATATACATATACATATACATATACATATACATATACATATACATATACATATACATATACATATACATATACATATACATATACATA
>JASDQU010257096.1:0-15896 GCA_032191745.1 Picea mariana
CATCATCAAATTTTAAAGTATTTGAACCAGAGACAGAGTTACTTACAGCCATGACCAAGCCATTCCAGCTTTCTGGCAATGAGCACAAGATTAGAAGAGCCCTAACCTCATCATCAAAGTCCACTTTTATAGAACTTAGTTGATTAGTAACCATATTAAATTCATTTAAATGATCCGCAACAGACCCACCTTCTGACATCTTCATATTAAATAATCTCTTCATTAGAAATACCTTATTCGACGTCGAGGGTTTTTTCATACAATTTGGCCAACGTGTCCATCAAACCCTTTGTTGTCTTTTCTTTCGAAATATTGAAAGCCACCGACGCTGCCAGGCTCAGTCGTATCGTTCCTAGAGCCATTCTGTCAAGAATCTCCCATTCTTCGTCCTTCATGGCCG
The DNA here is from genome assembly GCA_032191745.1 of Picea mariana. Lineage (NCBI taxonomy): Eukaryota > Viridiplantae > Streptophyta > Pinopsida > Pinales > Pinaceae > Picea > Picea mariana. The sequence continues at coordinate 401 of JASDQU010257096.1, forward strand.
TCGGCTTCTTTGCTACTTCGCTCAATGGTAGGAATAGATCCTTCTGATATAAATAGTCTTCCATCTGCATCTTCCATAACTGGTAGTTTTGGCCATTAAATTTCTCAACCCTAAACTTTCCATCTTCCGACATTGCTCCCACTCGAACTAGGAACCCTCTTTTCTTGCGAGCTACCTTACGCTCTGATACCAGTTGTTAGAAAAACAGGACCATGGAGCAATAAAATAAAACAAATGCATAAACAAAACACATAAGACACACAATACAAGAGAGACACAAATTTACGTGGTTCAACCAGTGTGGGCTACATCCACCAGAGAAATTGCCAGGTCCTTCCTTTATTATTATCCAGCAATTGAAGGGATACAACCTACAACAAAACCCACTGTAACTTCCTCTTCTTTCTCTCACAGTCTCCTCTCTGAGAATACAATATTCACCACCCTACATAGCCGCAATACATTTCCCTCATAAAAGAGGGTTGCCTTCTAGGGAAAAAAACCCTAACATAATCTCTATCATTAGATCTGCGACCTTATAATGNGTAAATACTTCATGGGGTATAAACACGGTTGAAAGCAAGGACCTCTGAATCAGGAAGATAATCAGGCTCCACAACCAACAATTTAGCATAGTGGTACTCCAATGATACATCGTAGAGCGTAAGCGTTCAACCCCATAATGCATTTGTGCCTGTGATGCCAAGTGTAAATATTTGGATCCCACGATCCAAACCAAGGTGAATAGAATGACCTATAGACTCAAGTTGGTTATTTGTTTAATTGACACTTGCGAGCCAATTTTCTCGGTGCCAATGATGCAGTACTCATGGATAAAATCATTGATGCTATAACCTCCTCCCAGAGATTGGAAGTTTGGTAATTTCCCTCTCCTCTATAAGACGATAATGAAGTAAATATCTTTGACCGTGATGGTCAAAGACTGTCCGAAAATCATGAATGCCTCTGCATTCGTGTTCCAATACCCAATTAGGAGATTCAATAATCTCCTTTGTGCTTTCATTCCGCCAACTTGGAAGAATTTGTACATGCCACAAGCATGCAGAGATTTATTGGCCTCATCGTTATCAAACACCACTCAATCCACATCCGCATGTTCACCTTCTCTCCAGAGGATGGACATCTTGTCATTTTTCCAAAGAGTTTTGAATTAGTTTTTATCTTTCAAATTCCTTTCTATGCATCCACACATTTTCTTTAGAACAGTCACAGATATCCGTGACTAGTGTTTCCACCAGCTACAGACATCCACTGGTTTCATTAAGACAGCGCGCAGATGCACAAATACAAATTTTTAAAAGCAACTTTAAGTGTGAATATTTGAAAAGATTGACAGAAGGATGAATTGAAATGCAAGACAAAGATGATTTACTTGTTGTGGGTGGCAAGTGGTTGAGTTTCTCCAAGATCTGCATTTTCACGTTTTTTCTCTCTAAGGGTTTGGTCAATTTGGTAATTTTCTGGGTGAAATGGTAAAAATAGAATGGTAATTGGGTAATTATAACAAATTTTATTAAAATTTTGAAAACCCAATTTCTATAGTTTCCTATTTTTCTCAAAATTTTCAACTAATGGCCAAATTTTTGTAGCATTCTCGTCACTTTTGAAGGTCTTAGTATTTTTTCTCCGGTACACTTATCATTGATTGGCCGAGTCTTTTTACAAGGCTCTGGGAAGGTAATGTGTTTTTAACTAGCATTTAGGTTAGGGTGCATTTCCACTCAAAATTTTCATTTTCAGTTACCTTTACCGTTTAAACCTAGGGTCAACCCCATTAATGAGTGATGAAACCTTTCTCTCTACTTCAAAGCATCATTCAATTGATGGTAGAGCCTAACTTCCATGGGCGTCCTAGTATAGAATCCTTTTGTTTTTTGGCGTTCATGTTGCAAGTTTGTCTCTAGGCTTGGGGGTCCTAGTTTAGCCCAGCCATGAGTTTACGTTTGAGCTTCATACTTATTACTCTTTCTCATTCTGGCCTTTTTCTTATCTTATGGAGTCCATAGTTAAGCTCTTTTTTGAATCGTTAAAATTGAAAATATTTCTGAGTGACGTTGTTCCTTGTACACTCGTTAAATGGATTTGAAGGAACATTTGTCTAGCACAAGTTTACCCCTTTTTCGGACTGGACAAGACTAATTACAAAAATTGAATTCTCTATTCTACGGCTTAGAAGAGTTCTCCTAAGTTATGTTTTATACTTTAACTTTGCGAAAAAGGACGAGGGAGTCCATAGTTATGCTCTTTTCAGACTCCTTAAAATTGAAAAGATAGCCGAGTGATCTTGTGTCTGTCACACTCATTAAAACAGTTTGAAAAGGCGTCCTTTTGGTATAAGTTTAACCCTTTTCTGGATTGATTGGACTATGTATGAAAAATGAATACTCTATCCCTAGCCCCAGTGACTAGAAAAATTTTCCCTGGTATGATTTTATTATTTTTTAGGCCCTCGAGACTAAACTTACAAAAAAGACCATTATGGAGAGTTGTAATTTCCAAAGTTGAGTAACAACTGCAATTGCATTTTGACTTCTCATTCTTTGAGGACTAATGTCGACTTCAACATACTTTTGTTCAACCACTTGCCTATGCATTCCTATCAGTTCCCTTCCTTGCATTTTATGCCTTTGCGACTCGATACCATATCCTTGGAGGGAACTTCCCCCGAGTGTCCTTACACTACACATGCTTCCTTGCATTGAGCATAGGTATGTTCCTTGCGCTCTAGAACTTGTTTTTTTTCTCGTGACACTTGTTTCCTCCACTGTACCATAAGCATTCTTTTATTCCTTTTCAGGCTTATCTAACATGAAAAAGATGAAAAAAAAAAAAAAAAAACCAAAAAGAATGGGAAAACATCTATCTCTTTTGTTGGAAGAATTATTTTCACCCTTGAACAAAGAAAAATCTTGAGTTAGTATCTCATCGTTTTATGGTTTAGTATGGCTGTAGGAGACTTTTTATCGCTTTGAGTTTTTCTCCCTCGGTTGGTTATTCTTCCAACTATATGAAGCGTTTGTTGATGCCTCCTGCATAAAAAATGTATCCCAGTTTATAGTCATGCTACCTAGGTCACATAATGTGTCGTGGTTATGTTCAAGGGAAATTTTTTAAACTGTGTCAGCCATTCTGCAGTTAGGCTTTGACCGTGCAAGTCGGTCTTCCCAATTCAAGTCTCATAATCACAAGTATCAATCTCTTCATCTGATCTCTTCCAAATCTTTGGCCTTCCGCCACCCCTTGTGCTAGATGATGGAATATGCCTTAATTCCTTCCTTCCAATAGGTTCCTTCCCATCGAATTCAACACATCTTACTCTGGGAGAGGGATCTAGAGTTATATTTTGGTACCTTGGGGCTTGCAGTCATCAGTTGCAGGTTCCCTCGCTATTGAAAGTGGGAATACATCAATGTCCCCTTCTTGATAGTTTCTACCAGGTGTTCCATGCAAACTCATTTATTCACACTTATTAGATAGTACCATGGGACCTTAACTCCCATCATCATTATTGGTGGTTGTCTCGAGTTTGTTAATTATATACATCAATGAACAATAATAAAATGATGTCTCACTATGTTCGACCTTGCCTCATCTATTCACATAGTGTAGACTTGTACCACTGAGGATCGTCGTGAAGACTTCGGGTGAAATATGAGCACCACCTCTTTTGTGCTCCTTCCTAACACATATGATGCCACCTCACAGACATTGGTACTTGCAGAGGATTATTTTGTTCATTCTCTTGGTTTCAGATATCCTCTATTATTGATATTGAGACATAGCTGCACTGTGTATCTATTCATAGATATGATCTACTTTGACATGGATCCACTGTGTATTGTTCATGGCCATGGCGATTAGTCATACTTTCATATCTACCATGGATATGTAGTGTATTTTCTTTGGTGGCCATGATTTATCACTCCTGAGCATGGGTATGCCCGACTTGGGAAACAAAATTCTTGCTTGATATTTATTGATGGTTATTGATTTTTGAAACAATTGTTCAGGAACCTTTGTGGATACTTTGATGCATCCTCGCCTCTCAGATTTCATAATATATTTTGGCCATCATTTTCCCCTTCCGACCTCACACATTAGGGGGCATCTGTTATAACACAAAATGCCACACTCATTCTTTTGTGCCATGGCCTAACTCTTTCCCAGTGCTTGCTAGATGTTTCCCTAAAAGTCACCTCCAAAATCATCTAAAAAACATGCTTTAAGAGCATATCTGTGGGTTTCTCTCCTGCAACACACGGAAATCCGCACCCTTCCTCAGTGCAACCTATAGATTCCCTCATTTTTGGTGAAAAATAAAACAATTCTGTGTTTTCAGGTGGTTTTTTGGTTGGGCTCATTTCCCAATGAACCTTGCCCATACTCAACGAAATCCAACTTCCCAAAACTACTTGGGAATATATAAAACAATCATTGAGGGTTAAGGAGGAGAAAATTCCCTTAGTGCAAAGTTATGCTGCCAATATGTAGCAAGCCTCCTTTCCCTATATTCTCTGAGCAACGTCCCCTTTAATCTAGAAAATCCTTTTCCATAACTTATTTCTCCTTTATATGACTATAGGATGTATTCTTATCCCTATATGAGTCATTGAGAGAAGTCTTTATCGGTTGAGTTGATGCTTGAAGATTCCCAAAGGAACCCAAACAATTGGCTTCAAGAGGGTGCTAGGCGGGACAAGGTTGTAACTTACCTTTTCCACTTGCTAGTAATAAAAGAGCTTGTTTTCCCCCAAATTTGTCTTCATTGTACATTTATATGTATGCTTAATTCGCATATGAAATATTACATGCACATGTTTATAATCATATAACTACTTTCTTCGTAGCCCTAGTTTTGTATTTGTCGTGCTGGTTAAGTCCAACATAAAATCAGGAGCTCTTCGGCGAATTGGAGCAAAGATCGACATCAAACGAGACAATAAGGTGCACCTTCTTTTCTCCTCTCTATCCCTACCTTCTCCTAAATAAAGTAGTTATTTTCTTTGATTTTTGTGTGTTTGTCACTGTGGGGAGACAATTATCTCTTTCACTTGGTCTTTCTCTGTTGTGATTACAACCCACAATCACAGGGGAAAAATTCCTTAATTAGACAACCAATGTTTCTAGAGGATTTGAGCTAGATGAAAAAAAGTTGAGAAAGAGTAAAAGATCTCAAAAGTGAAGGAATAATATTGGTGTCGAGATGTTAGAAAAGGGTAGTGTTGCAAGTTTGAAGGTTGTGGACCGTGGCAGATGAGTAGACAACCAAAATAATATTAATAATAATTGCACCAAGACAAGGCACACTCTATAGATCAATGTGAATGAGATGTATATATATGTAATGTTTATAAATTAAAATGAATGAAAAGTTAAAGTCAAGAATGGGAAAAAAACCTATAAAAAAGAGTCATCCATTAATTATTATAATGTGAAGGATATATATTTGACCTCAAATCTTTAAGCATAAGAAAATTTACAGCTTTCTTTCTTTTTTATGCTTCTCAACAGCTGACATAGATCTATATTTATAATTTCATAAAACTAGCACATGTTTTTTTTTAATCATGTGGATGTTCAATTGATTCAGGGTTGGTGGATCTATGATAGTATATATAATGATATGATGCTAAAGCATTCAAATAGAATCCAAACCCACTTTTCTAATTTTGATTTCATCCAATTCTCTTGTACACCAACACACAAAACCCTTGAGAAAAAACATCCTATTATAAATGTAGGCCATGGGTTATATGTGTTCTGTAGGGATAGTCTCTATTAGAGGAGCATTTTCAACAATCTAGAAATGTCATCAACTATGGAGCCTTGGATCGCTAGAATGGCACCAAAAAATGGACTACACAACCCTTAAAGCTTTCCAAAGTGGTAACAATTTTTTTTTTTTTTCGTGAACTAATTTTCAACTACAAATTTTACTCAACGAATGCATTGACCACTCTTTAATCCCTTAAAAAACTCAAGTAGCCTCAAGCAGTGATGAAATCCCTAAATTACAAGGCATAAACAACGAAGAAGAGGACACCTTGTGTGAACTAAACAAAACTAATGAACCCTAGGAAAAACAATATGGGAGTTGGTGGATAATGGAAGATAATGATGTCAACTTTAATTCATTGAATATGGTGAAGAAGATAGAATAAGGCCTAACCAAACTGGGTTCTTTGTTAAGTTTTCCTTTGGTAAATATGGCATTTGAAAAATTAACTCTACAAATAGTAAAGATGGTATGGAAAAATTTACTCTGCAATTGGTAAAACATTGGAGAAAACATTCTCTCCAAGTTCACTCCAGAGGTTTCTTTGACAGGATAAATTACAAATAAGGTTTGAAGATAACAACTTAGCTTATGACAAAACTAATGAAACCCAAGGAAAATATAAATGGGGGCTAGAGGAAGCTAGAAGAAAAATATGTCAAGTCCTTGAAAAAGGTGGTGATGACATGGAAAAAGCCTTAACTTAACTGGGTGTTCATTTAACTCCAAGATTGGTAAATAAGGTATTGGATAAAACATGTTCCCCGAGATCAACTTTAAGATTTTTCCAATAGGCCAAAGCACAACTAGGGTTTAAGCATAACTATTCAACCTATGAAAAACTTGTCAGTGCTCTAGGCTCTTTTATGGACTTTGAATCCCTATAGAGAGTGTAACATCTCGATTTTTAATCCCTAGTTTATTGACACAAAATGTAAATACTATGTATGGTCCTAGGCCCCACGATGTAATATGTAAACATTGCATATCGAAATAATATAATAAATGTATCGTTGATTGCAAATGGACATAGATGGAGTCACGGGGGTCAAGTTTCCTCAAGAGAGGGGGTCCAAGGGGGGAGGGGGAACTATTCATTTGTATTAATCCCCAATCCAATTCCTAAAATTATTGTTTTGTATGAGCCTTATATTTTCCTTTTGAGTGTATTGAAGTCCCAATCATTGAATAAATGTAACAAAGTTGGTGTGAAAAGTTGCCTCACATAGTTATTGAGAGTATGGGACTGAGTACAATCAACATTGGGGAATGTGAGAGTCAACATGCATGGGTAAAAAGTAATTCAAATGGGTATTGTAGGTAGTTATTACAAACAGTTTTTGGGACAACAAGAGTGTGTTGGAGCTTGAAGACAACCACAATGGGTTTTGCAGGTAGCTTGTTGGAGTTGTAATTGCATGAAGAAACATACTATTATGCTTGTAGAGTGAGATTTCTATGTAAGAGCTAGTGAGCTTGATGTTGTGCACTTTTTCCTGTTGCAACTGGAATTCTTAGAGTCCCTAGTAAGAGAAATTTTCTAGACAACTGTTGTTGGAGCCCCAAAGGTAAGTGGGATAGCCTGAGGGACTGTGTGACAGAGAAAGGGATCCCATTCCTTGGGTTGTGCAGATTGAGGGAAAAGAGAGTTGGTGCATTGGGGTGGTTATAAGAAATTATCTTGATGTGGGTTATTTTAGGTTGTGAGTGAATAATAGGCATTCTCTCTCTTGGATTCATAGCCCTATCTTAGGGGTGATTTGCTGCTGAGAATCAGAGCAACAAGTTTACGGTTGGCCAAAATGTTTTTCCTCTATAGCTGGTTGCACATTTGCTTACAAAGATAATTGTTTTATCTCTGTTCTTTGTTTTTAATTATGTATTTGTTGTGCATTTTATTTTTAGTACTTGGGTATTTATATGTTTTTGTGTGTATGTTTAATTGGATGTATTTTTGTTTTTAAAATGCTATTAGTTGCATGACATTTTTATCATGTTGCACACATTTAATTTAATGGGTATCATACAATTTTATGGGTTAGTAGCGGGGGTGCCACAAAGTGGTATTAGAGATTTGGTTGCAACACCACATCTGCCTGAGTCTTCTACAAAATGATAGATTTTTTGGTCTATGTGAAGGTTGGGTGAAAAACTCATTTTTTCCTAGCATATGAAATTGGGGTCAAGGCCCTAAATTTTGTTTTTTGTATAATGATTGGTTGTGGGTGGGGGATGATTTGACCTCTAAGTGGTTGAATGAAACTAAGAGGGGAGAGGTTTTGCAACAGTTGTGATCCCAAAAGTATGGAAAAACGACTAAGTGTCGAAAAATCAGGAAAATAAATTTTTTTATCGCCGATACAAGGTGTATTGTCAAGAGTAAAAGTCTTCAGCAATACAATGTATGTCAGTGAAGAAAAAAAATTTGTTGAGCGATATGTCAACGAAGAAGTTTTTTACCAAGCGGTGTAATGGTGAAGAAAAACTTTTTTTGAATGATGTGTCAGTGAAGAAAAAGGTTTCCAAGGATACGTCGATAGAGAAATACTTTCACTAGTAATATATCAGCAAGGAATATTTTTTTCCAGTGATATATTGGTGAGTGATATTTTTCTCTAGCAAAACAGAGGAAGAAAGTGGAGAAAAAAATATATTTTCTTGTCGAAATGTCGATGAGAAGAAAGATAAAAATTGTTGATAAAGGAAAGAGTGTTGGCAAGAAGAAAGATAAGATTCACCTATAAAGGAGAGAGCATTGACGAGAAGAAAGATAAAACTCATCGATACAGGAGATAATTTCAACAAGGAAAAAGATAGATCTTGTCGATATAGGAGATGGTGTTAGCAAGGAAAAATATAGATCTCGTCGATACATGAGATAGTGTCGGCAAGGAAAAAGATAGATCTCACTGATATAGGAGATAGTGTCGACACGAAAAAAGATAAATCTCATTGATATAGGAGATAGTGTTGGCAAGGAGAAAGAAAAAACTCGATGATACAAGAGATAGTGTCGATGAGGAGAAAGATAAAACTCGTTGATATAGGAGATAGTGTCATCGAGGAGAAAGATAAAATTCATCGATACATGAGATAGAATGGGCGAGGAGAAAGATAACATTCACCGATAAATAAGAGAAGAGAAGAAGAGGAGGAAAGGGAAGGAGAAAATTGGACAAGATTTAAAAAAAAAGTGTGGAGCCAAAAACTTGTTTTGACCATAACAAGCGCAAACAAAATCAGAATCAAGTGAAATTTAAAGGGTATGCCCATAGTGATGAAGGCTGGGAAAATGCCAGTGAGAACCTTTGGTTAGTTACCAAAGTGACATTGAGGGATTTTGGCCATATCAAGGTAGTGCTCAGTGATTGAGACCAATATTTAGACCAAATATTTATAGAGAATTCAAAAAAAGACATGAAGATACCCAGTTGGACTTATGGAAAAATTCTAAAGGAGTTGGAGTGGAGGTGCCAAAACAGGGGAAAAATCCAGTATTCCCGGGCACTTTTTGGGGATTTTTGAAATATTTAGGGGAGGAAAAGGGACCCTAGATATCCAAACTAGAAAAAATTATTTAGTCAACATTTTCTCTACTCATCAATCTAGACAAGTTTGTATTGAGGAAGTTTTTCTTAGTTTTTCTTCATTTGGTAGATAACTATTTTCTGCTAAAAATTCAAGTTTGGAGGAAATGTAAAAGGGCAATTGTCAAATCCAAATTGATGAAAATTTTGGTTGAATTATTAGATCCTAAATTTGAGAGTTCTTTTTTATTCACGATTAGGAACATTATCAATGCCCAAAATAAAGTTTTCCAAGTTCTTGCCATATTTTCTTCTACAAGAGGCAGAAGTCAGCCTTTGAGATTATTGGTACTAGTGAAACAAGTGCAAACAAAGGGGTGAAATTGTTGATTTTGGAAAGCCATAACTTTCATCTTAGAAATAAGATTGAGGCATAAGTACAACCATCAAATAGATAATTTAGAAGAGAATATATTTAAAAGCTCAAAATTTTGATTAGTGTATCAGTGTTCTTCAAAAAACTGAGGCAAAAATGGGCATGTAGCGTAATTAATGGCGATTTTATAATATGCATAATTCTAATAATAATTTTTTCATGCACGTTTTTGCAAAATTAGAGGTACAAAAAAAACATATTTGGTTCCTATATGAGGACAAGAGATATGGAGGATGCCCAAGGATCTTACAACCATGAAGACGTGATCTGAGGTTTACATATTAGTCTAGGAAATGCAGAGACCATGTCCAATGGACATAGAAGTAGGGTGGAACCTATGGATATGGTTGATACTATGAAAATATTGCATAAAGAAGTGCAAAGCTATAGGGAAAACAATGAAAGTTTGATAAGATATCATGGCACAAAACAAGTAGCTATTGCAAGGTAAGTAGAAACATCCATATCTCATGATAGGAGGGATGACCACAAGGGATTTAAAAAATCAAGGAGTGTTAGTAGACATCATCATTCACTAGGACACTCGACTAAAAGAGCATGTGAATGTTCATAATCAAAGAGAATCTCAAGTGTGTCCCCTACCAGACATAAAAGGAGGAGGCTCGAGTCAGATATATCGCAAGGAGAGCTCGGGAAGCTCAAGCTACCACCATTTAATGGAGACAATAGGAAGTGTGAAGAGGTTGAATCTTGGTTATTGGGCATGATAAATTATTTCTACTTGCATAATTACTCATCAAACCTAGAAGCAAGAATTTCCATATATCATCTTCAGGGGAAGGCTTCCATGTGGTGGGACCAACTGAAGCATGTCAAACATATTGATGAAAAGAGAATTTCTTGGAAGTAGTTCAAGAGGTATTTCCAACAACATTACTTGTCCAATAATTATGATGACAAGAAGATGAAAAAATTCTTTGAGCTCAAGATAGGAAACATGATTATAGAGGAGTACAAGAAGAAATTCTTGGAGCTTCTGAGGTACATGGAATTCATCAGGGATGAGAAGGTGGAAATAGAATTTGATGAGCCCAAGACTTTGGAAGAAGTCATGAGGAAGGCAAAGTATTTGTATGAGAAGAGCAAGGGGAGGCCAACTTTTAAAAAAACCTTGGATGATAAGAAGAGAGGCAATATGGATCAAAGAAAGAAAGTATTTAAGCTACCTTTTTTAGGAATATCTTTCAAACAAAACAACAAGGACAATTATCACAAGGTGAACATAAAAGGACAAATTCCTTGGGGAGAAGGCCAGTCAACAACCCATAAAGTGTTGGGGATGTGAAGGAGACCACTTATACTAAGATTTTCCTCAGAAGGGAGATAGGATGAGGAATTTGCATAACATTCAGGAAGTTGATATAATGGATGACGTCGGCAAAATAATGCCAAGGATTTATGCAACCTTGGACAACAAACAAACAAACTAATAGTCCCACATAATTGAAGTAGAAGGTAAGATTGATAATCAACTCATAGTTGTTTTGATTGATTCTGGAGATAGTCATAGCTATACAAATCCAAAAATAGTTGAAAGGTTTAAATTGAAGAGATGTAAGCATGAAAATTCTTGGTTGGTTTAGCTAGCCACCAGAACCAAGAGGAAAATTAGTGAACTTGTCAAGGATTTCCTAGTAAGCATAAATGGAGTTATCTATAAGGAAAATTTGAACATCATACTACTTGGGTCATATGATTGTTTGATTGGTATGGATTAAATAGACAAGTATCATGTTTTCCGATATTGCTACAACAAGTCTTTCACATGTGTTGATGTTGAAGGGAATTCAAGGATCGTGCAAGGTATTCCAAGACCTATATCCATTGGAGATATTTCAACATTGCAACTAAAAATAGGTTTTAGGAAAGAGTGTCAGATATATGCAACCCATATGGAAGAGCTAACAAAGGATAAGGAGACAATTCTTGTACATTATCTAGTATTGAAGGAGTATGAAGATGTGTTTGGGGAATTTCCAGGATTTCCACCAAAGAGAGGTATTGACTTCTCTATTGACTTAATTCCTGGAGCTTCCCTAGTGTCCAAAAATCCCTACAGAATGAGCACACGAGAGATGAAAGAGTTGCAAATACAACTAGATGAGTTGTTGAAGAAGGGGTACATACGTTTAAGTATATCACCTTGGGGTTCCCTAGTTCTTTTTGTGAAGAAAAAGATGGAACTCTAAGGTTGTGTATTGACTTCAGACAGTTGAATAAGGTTATTGTTATTGGACACACAATAATATAGATAAGCATGAAGTGCATTTTATTCATAGATATGATACACATATAGATACATTTTAGATTACCTTTGGATTCATCTTCCAAGGTCTCTTGGACTCTTGAAGGCCATTACAGTGACTTGGCCTTTCGTATTCCAATGCAAGTGAATGATATCATAACCCTTAAGGGATTAGGTTTTCAACATTCCCCCCTTAATCTGAAGGGGTGTAGTGAGTCCAAGAAGAGAGATGAAATTTGGAAGTGTGTAGTTGCCAATGGCTGAATGTGCTATCTGAATCTAGTGGTTTTGGGATGAACACAAACCAAATGGATAGCAGAAGCTGATTTCTTCTACTAAATGGTGATGGTGGTTTAAGGAAGACCAAAAACCAATCTGGTGGTTTACAAATAATCACAAACTTTGGAACTTGGCTCTAGAGATCAATGGTTCCTATAACATTTCCTAAGTTAGCTAGAAGATGAAGTTGTTGTCTTATGCTAATTGGAAGTGCTCTCGAATGTTGGTTTAAATATGACCATACACTATTCTATAGCAGAAGTTGAAAGTATTCTACTAAGTGGAGGTTTAAGGAAAACCAGAAACCAAATCACACTCGCTTGATCACACTCACTTGTTATTGCTCGATTGATAAGACTTTGAAACTTGAAGCCTGTCTGTCAAATGTTGATGTTGTTCCCCCCTGTCAGGGACAAGGTGAGAATATAGAAATATATCCACTACAATATGTGACAAAATTCAAGAATTAATTCTGCTGTATGACTGAGATATCGTCGAGAAGTGATCCACCCATAGTGGCTCTTTACTCGTGTAGATTTCTTGTTGTTAGAACATCTATTTAAATGATGATTAGGTTTTCCACAATGCTCACAAGGATGAAGACCGAAGCAATGATATTCCATATGGCCAACTCATCGACAATGTTGGAATTTAGAAATATGCTCTTGAACTGAAGCGGGTGAATATGAACCTTCTTCTAGGAGTACAACACTTTGGAACTAGATCACTTTGGTATAATCCATAATATGAAATGTCACTTCCTTTTCATATCCAATATATGTTCTATGCTTGTTGTGCATGATTGCTTCCCAATGTCTGGTGATTGGCTTTTGAAGAGGAAGCTTATTTTCATCTGTACTTGAATCTGACGTTGTCTCACTGAGATGCTTCTGTACTAGATGTTGATTTGGACCATTATCATCTTCTTCTTCGAAAAGATGCTGGTTCTGAAAAAGGACTAGGTCATAATGTCAAATATTCTTTCGTTGTATTTCTTCTTGTTGGAGTTGTGATTCAAGCTCGAGAAATTCGATTTTGTTCTGTGAATCTTGTAAACAGGTTAGAACATCGGTGAGAGTTGATATGTCAAATGTGACTGTATTTCCTGTAGAAGAGAGTACCTGAGTGTTCAATAACTTTAATAGTTCATCAATTCGAGCCATTTAGACAAACTTACACCTCAAGGGTTTCTTGCAACTCCACCCTTTCACAATCAACCTCTACAATGCAACCAACAAATAGATGGGTGTCGAATTCTACAGAAAGTGCACCAATTTACAATGGAGACTGATTTCACGTAGAATGAAGGGTGTGAAGAACAAGTACCCTCTACTGCATATTGATGATATTTTTTTATCAATTGAAAGGATCAAGGATATCTTCCAATATTGACCCGAGGTCAGGTTTCCATCAGGTGAGAATCAGATAAGAAAACACCAACAAGACAACCAGGGATGATTTTAAGGATGGAAATTTATTTTAAAATGTAGAAACCTTGGCGAATCTTACTAATCCTTGATATGTCAAATATAAATGTTTGGAGATATTTTTGTACAAATATTCAAATTTCTAAGTATTTTATATAGTTTTTATAAATTTTTGGCGATTTTTAAGGTAAAATAATTTTATCCTATAGAATTTGGGCGAATCATTTTTAAAATATCGAATCTCGTTTTTGGAAAAACTATGGAAAATTATCCCATGAGCGAAATTTATCCCCTAAAATCATCCCTGAAGACAACATTCATAACAAGGTATGGCCATTATGAGTTTGTGGTGGTGCTATTTGGACCGAAAAATGCACCAACTACTTTTATTTGTTTAGTGAATGGAGTGTTCAAAGATTACTTGATAAAATCATCATTATCTTCTTGGATGCTATTCTTATCTACTCCAAGACAGAGGAGGAGCATGGGAATCATTTGAGGATGGTGCTACATGTGTTGAGAGAGCACCAATTGCATGCCAAGTTAAGAAAATGCACTTTTTTATCAAAGGAAAGTCCATTATTTGGGCCACATCATCTCAGAGGAGGGCATAACGATGGACCTTGAGAAGATTGAAGCAATCAAAAGTTGTCCAATGCCAGTGAATGTTGTATAAGTGAGATCCTTTATGGGATTAGTTGGATATTATAGGAGATTCATTGAATATTTCTCTAGGGTCGCACATCCAATCACTTCACTGTAGAAGAAGAGAACAAAGTTTGAATGAACTACGATGTGTGATGAGAGTTTCTAGCACTTGAAGGAATTGTTGACTAGTGCACCTATTTTAAAGGTTGCAAATCAAGATGAGGATTTTGTTGTGTGCACATGTGCATGCAAGGAAGGGCTTGGTGGAGTCCTTACACAAAATAGACATGTCATATATTATTAGTCGCATAAGCTTAAAGAGCAAGAAATAAATTATGCTACCCATGACTTAGAGTTGACAACCATAGTTCATTGTTGAAAAAATACTGAGAGGGGGGGGTCAATCAGTGTTTTTAGCTTTTAACAAATTTTCACTTTTCTTTCACTGAAAAATATTAGTCTACTTTATAGAGACCAGTTGTTGTATATTCTTATGAAAACAATAGTGCATCCAGAGATCATATTATGGATTTCTTCATTCATCAGATGTATTTTAAACAGTAATTCAACAAAATAAACTAACACAGATGAATATGACACATGAACACCAGGATTTAAGGTGGAAACCCAAATAGGGAGAAAACAACCGCTGCTGTTGTCTCTGTCTTCAATGATTATTATTAAGAAAACATTCTACATCAATGTACTAGTGCAAACTCCTACTAGTACGCAGGCTTCTACCTGCAGAAGGCTACAACCTTCTCTCGTTTACCATCCTTTCCTGGAAGGGAGCTTCAACCCCCTGAAGTTAGCACCAGTTTCTACTAGCAGATTGCTACTGCTGAAGGGTTTAACCCTCATACAACCGCTGCTGTTGTCTCTGTCTTCAATGATTATTATTAAGAAAACATTCTACAACAATGTACTAGTGCAGACTCCTACTAGTACGCAGGCTTCTACCTGCAGAAGGCTACAACCTTCTCTCGTTTACCAGCCTTTCCTGGAAGGGAGCTTCAACCCCCTGAAGTTAGCACCAATTTCTACTGGCAGATTGCTACTGCTGAAGGGTTTAACCCTCATACTCACTGTTGACCACGTTTCATTAATTTTCACACT
>JASDQU010257099.1:893-11490 GCA_032191745.1 Picea mariana
CGCCTGACACACACGACACATAGACCACCACTAGCGGGATTGTCATACGTAGTTGTCGAACCTAATGCGCCCACACACACACATGCAAAGAATATAACATATACCCAACACTTGGGTCATCTCATTGGTAAGGTCGGCGTCAGGGTGGATCCTAAAAAGATTGAAGCTATGCAAGACTGGCCTCACCTAAAGACTCTCAAAAGATTGTGTGGATTTATGGGCTTAACAGGTTATTATCGAAGTTTGTTAAGAATTATGGAAAGATTGCGACACCTCTCACTACACTCCTTAAAAGGAATTCTTTCACTTGGACTCCAGCAGCTGCTCAGGATTTTCAAACCTTGAAGATGGCCATGTGCACCACTCTAGTCCTGGTCCTTCTTGATTTCACAAAGACCTTTGTCCTATAATTTGATGCTTCAAGGAAAGGAATTGGCATTGTCCTTATGCAAGAGGGTCGGCCTTTGGCCTTTACCAACAAACAACTATCTTAGCGAAATTTGGGCAAATCAATCTATGAAAAGGAAATGTTGGCTATTATGCATGTTGTTGATCTTTGGTGCTCTTATCTATTGGGGAAATACTTTGAAATTAAGACAGATCATCAAAGCCTCAAGTATTTTCTGGAACAACACATTTCCTCCCCAGAGCAACAAAAATGTGACTAAGCTCTTTGGATATGATTATGAGATCATTTAAAAGAAAGGCAAAGACAATGTGGTTTCTGATGCACTTTCCCGAAAATATGAAGATGAAGGGTCCCTTTTTTCTCTCTCCTTCATTGTACCAGATTGGCTCCAAGTTTTCGCCAGGAATGGCTACAAGATCCCAAAATTTCACATTTGATACAACAATTGCAGTCCAATTCTCCGATTTCCCTATGGTACTCTTGGCTCCATGATGAGCTTCGATACAAAGGCCGTTTGTATTTAAGTAAACAGTCAAAACTTAAAACCATGTTACTTTCTGAGCTTCATGCTACACCCACAGTTGGGCACTCCGGGTTTACCAAAACCTATGACAGGGTCAAACATTCCTTTTTCTGGGATGGTATGAAACAAGACGTTTGTAATTTTGTGGCTTAATGTGATGTGTGTCAATGCAACAAGGGAGAAACAGTCAAATCTCCTGGCACACTACAACCGCTTCCGATTCCACCTGCTATTTGGAGGGATATATCTATGGATTTTATTGTAGGCTTACCTAAATTAGGAAATACATCAGTTATCATGGTGGTAGTTGATCGTCTTTCCAAGTATTGTCATTTCTCTACTCTTCAACACCCATTTACAACATCCATTGTGGCTCAACTTTTCATGGATCGGATCTTCAAGCTTCATGGCATGTCGCATTCTATTGTTTCTTATCGTGACCCAACTTTCACTAGCAATTTTTGGCAAAAAATGTTCAAGCTACAAGGCACTGAATTGCATCTCAGCACAACTTATCATCCCCAGACTTATGGTCAAAATGAAGTTGTCAACAAGTGTTTGGAAACATATTTGAGGTGTTTTTCCTTGGAAAAGAAAAATCAATGGGCTCAATGGTTACCACTCGCTGAATGGTGGTACAACACTTCATACCATACAACTACCCACATGACTCCTTTTGAAGCGATATATGGACAAAAGCCACCTTCATTTCTCTCATATTTTCCAGATGTATCGAAGGTCTGACCAAACAATTACAGTTCGAGAGGCTATTCTTCATACCCTCAAAGAGAATTTGATCATGGCCCAAAATTGCATGAAGCAACAAGTAGATCAAGGTCGCTCTGAACGTCAATTTGCAGAAGGGGATCAGGTGTTTCTTCAACTGCAACCTTACAAGCAAAATTCCCTCAAAGCTTACCATTGTCAGAAACTGGCACCCAAATTTTATGGTCCTTATGCCATTCTCAAGCATGTGGGACAAGTGGCCTATTAGCTAGCTTTGCCCAGACATTCTAAGATCCATCTTGTTTTTCATGTTTCCTACTTAAAGAAGGTGATTGGAACTAAGTGCCAAACTTAAACCAACCTTCCCGAGTTGGACGAAGAAGGCTCCATTTGGCTACAACCACAAGCAGTTTTGAACCAGCATGAGCGTCGTCTGCATCAACGAACGATCAAGGAAGTGTTAATCCAGTGGAAAGATACAACTCTAGCATATGCCACTTGGGAACCTACTACCATTCTGCAACCATTTCCACATCTCAAGCCTTGAGGACAAGGATGTTTTTAAGGGGGAGGACATGTTAGGGACCTAACCCCTCACGTAGGTAGAATAATATATTCCGATGTAATAAAGGTAAATATTAATAAGGCCTAGCAATAAGGAAGAATAAGTCCAATGTAAGAAGACCTGATAGAAGCTTCTGCTTCTAGAAGGATCTTCCTCTAGATTGTTCTTTTGATAGACATATTTAGTATAAATAGGACTCGAGGGTATGAGAACTTTTGTCTTGGATATTATTGTAATAGATCTCTGCTCGACTTGAGGTTGCCCCCTCGAAGAGGCAAGTGAACATTGCTCTCAGTAATCAAAGTTCTCTTTCTGGTGTTATTCTGGTATCATTTGGGTATTATTGTGGTGTTGTTTTGGTTATATTGTTGTTCATTTTCCCTTTCTAGCATTTTATTTCTGTTCTACATACTTTTTATATCTGGAATATTACAATGATCTTCCACGTGGGATTTCCATAAGTAGTTAGAAGTGGTAATTAGAATCTTACTTGGATTGACCATATTACAATATGAATGCAAGATGGCTTCAAAAGAAGAAATTGACTCTTTAGATAGAGAAAAAATAAATAAATAAAAATAGGTAGCTTAAAACAAACAACATTGAAAATGGACAATGGATGATAAAGTTATGCCCTTTTTAAAAATGAATAAAACATCAAAATGGTAACCAAGGTGCCAAGTGACAGATGGAGGTTGTCCCACACGGTGATGCATGCACTACGAGGTTGTTAAGTTGTAAATAATAAGAAATTTTCCCTCCTTCTCTAACTTTGTTCTATAAACTCACTTTTACAAATAAGTTACTTTTATAAGTTAAGTGACTTACTTTTATAAATAAGTGAGAATCACTTTTACAATAAAATTATTTTATAACTTAAATTTGAAAGAAAAAAATAACTTTAAAAATAATAATAAAGTTCTTTTATAATGATTCATGTTTATAATTTAAGTGAGATGTACTTTACATTAAAGATATTTTATAACTTCATTTGCATGCACTTTTATAAAAAGTAACTTTAGAAAAAAAACTTGAACTCAAGGCTCCTTTTTTTATAAATTAACTTTCAACCAAGTGAGGTATAATAAATATATACTAAATGTTAGAAATGAGTAACTTAAAAAAAAATCTTACAGCTTCCTCAAAACGTAAGCTTACTAAAAAAACCCTTACTTTTTCCTATTAACAATTTTATACATCACCACACATAAAAATGATTAAATATTTCCAAAATCATTTTAGAACCTTATATGCTTGAGATTACATTTCGGTTAGTACACTTGAAAAATGCAATTTTTTCTTTTTGTTTTTTATTTGCCAAGATTGCATAAGGCACATGGTAAAGCACATACATAGATTGAAAAAGAATTTCATCTCTATTTCTAGTTTGTTAAGATCACACAAAGCTTATGACAAAAAAACATACACATATTAGAAAGGAAGCCAATAGAAAAAGCAAAATAATAATTATGATAATATAAATGAGGTTTTTTATTTAAAAACTAAATCTTGCACCTCTAGATGAATTATAAATGATTATATTTTGGGTAAACATAAATTTTTTTTTTTGCTAAAATGAAAAGTGTTTTAAACTAGAAATGATGCTGTGGATGTATTGTAGTAGTTCACTCGGGCAAAAAATGTTTAGAAACAAAAGAACCCATAAGTCCTTTGTTGCATGGATTGACATAGGTTTAGGATCTGGATCAACAACATGATTGACTCTTTATAAGAGCTCTAATACCATGTTAAAAAAACATGGTATAAGACAACTTCTCACACACACACAGATCAAAGATCAATACGCCAATGTTCACATGGTTAAAACCTCAAAGAGGGCAATTGTTCATGGCCCTAGCCAATATTGCCACTTGGGGTAATATATTAATGCAAAAAAAAATAGATTACACGAACATCTCTCACAAAATGATCATTAGCAAATGATCCTCCATGTTTTTTAAATAAAGATCACAAACCAATTGAGTGCTAAGCCACATATCAAGTATCACTCGTAACGAGAAGAAGATGGACCATTAGATCACTTCATGTCTAAAACATAATCAATCATTAGTTAGTTACAAAAGAACACTAAAGAAACAAAAGTTACCTAAAGACACATTAAACCAAGTTGAAATTAAGTAATTCCTAAGTGTTTAAATATCCTAACACTTGTGTGATATTTACTAAATCTTCTCAATCATTTTAGAAGATGATGATGTTTTTTATTATTGGCGACTACTTATACCAACTTTGCTCTAATAAATCTAGAAGGCGTTGTCTAGTTGTTCTACGAAATGGTTTTTTTCGCCAAAATCCGGTGATAAAAACTTACATGAATCACTATTTTTTGTTGTTCAAAATCCATTTATGAATGCATAAATGGATTCAACAAGCTGATACATAAATAATCACTCAAATCTAGGAATCTAACTATTTCTCACCGGATTTCAGGTAAATACCCTCATAAAAAATCATCGTTTTGTAGAACGTTTAGCCTACAACAATCTATAAACTTGAATTAATTACTTTGATTTATTAGATTTTTAATGACTAAATAATTTGGAAATGAAAATTTTAAGTCCCTTTTAATTTTTATGAGTTAATAAATTATGAAATTTAATTATATTATAAATGTTTTGAAAATTAAACGGAATGTTTTTATAAACCAAGTAATGTGAGAGAATGTACTTTTCATTCTCACACTATTCATCTCTCAAAATTTACATATATGTCAAATCTATTTAAATCTTGTCCAATATATTATTTCACTATAAAACTCTTAAAATTATTCCCATCTTTACCACATATATATATATATATATATATATATATATATATATATATATATATATATATATATTATATTTCTTAAATTAACTATCACTAAATTTTCAATTAAAAACATATTTCCTAATGCATTTTCATGATTTCAGTATATACCTTATGGTATCTCATGCCTCTAGCATCAATGAAGTGTTGTTTTGATAGTGATTGATTTGAATGTGTTATTAGTCCTTTTCAAAGAAGGACTACAGCAATGAGTTTGCTATTGATTTGACATTAATTTGTTTTATATTTTACATTTGTTTGTAAAATATAATGTTTAACTTAAGAAAATAAATATATATTTTTTGATATAGTAAAAATATTTATTTTTCTCATCTCTAATTGGTTACTATATTTCAAGTCTTATTGTTGCCTTCACGTATTTCAATATTTAAAATTAATTACACAATTAATAATAACATATTCTAATTGATTGTACAAAATATATAGCACTTATTACACCACCACAATAAAATATTTTTTTAAATTTACATTTCCCGATATAGATCTCCATATCCAATCTCGGTCAGATCCAGTTCGTTGCTTCCTCTCTTGTTGCGCAGATTTTCACACTCCAATTTCTTGAATTTCCATCTCTGTCTTGATCAACTACGCGACGAAGATCTTTTGACGGCCGCCTCGACTTTGCCTTATCTCCATGGGTTAAGGAAGAGGAGCTCACGGACGAGAGATTTTCCGGTTTCGTCAAGAGCTACCCACGTCTTTGTCATGTCACGTTATGCAGCGTCGCCAATTTACGTGACTCCGGCATACACGAATTGAGCAGACAATATATTATATATTAAAATGTATATTATATTTTATAATGTATATGTTAAGATAGTAAAATATTATATATATTAAAATATATATTATAAAATGTGAAATGCATTATGAGAACCTGCCAGATAGCATCATGAGTCCTGCTTTCAATTGAATTTAAGCTCAAATCCAATAAACGACCATCATGAAGGTATCCCAAAAGCATGTTAACCATTTGGCATTAGCATATCATCCATTATACTATTATCTCATCAATTACTACAATTGCACTACAACAATTAAAAGAGAATATTTGCTCATGGCAAACTGTTTGTTCAAAGTAGAATTTTGCCCATTCCTTGCAGTCCAGCTCCATTCAGTGAAACAAGAGCTTTCCCACTTTGGCAATTTATTTTATTATTGTTGTTGCTTCGATTATGTGTGGGAAAGCTTGCTATTATGGGGGTTACACGAATACATTTTAGGTCATGTGATTCCTCGCTCCTAAAATTGAGAAGGTTTTTTCCATGCTGGACTTGTCTCATGCACTGTTTGAAGTTGGACTGCCCATGTAACTTGCTTCTACCTTTAGATATCTATTTTATTTTTGTTGGGCAAAACTTGTTCAAGATTCGGAATTTGGAATAGACTGAAACTTGTGAAATGATTTGGTATTCTACTTATTTTCTTTTGCATATGTTATATTGTTATATTCTAGGAACATGGAACATCCCAACGAAATGGAACATTCGTTCATAACTAAAACAGAATGCAAATAACATCCCTTTGCATTTGAAGAAATTAATTAGTTTCAAAAACATGTGGATACATTGAGGTTGACACATTGATGTGAAAGGCAGTGGTATTGGTCTAGTTGACTGGTTTTGGGTGGATAGGTTTGAGAAAAAACCTATTCCTATTCCTATATACATGAGGTCAGGTTTCGAAGGAATGGTTTTAGAAAACCTGTGAACCGGTTGACAGGGTTTTCTACAAAACCTATCACTAAAGATGCCTTCGGCATAGTTAAAATATATATTATAAAATGTGAAATGCTTATTTTTATTTTTTATTTTTTAAATAAGATTTGCATTTGGCTTGCTTAGCTTAACTAGAAGGAAATTCAGGTTAATCCCAAAACAATATGGCAGTTACATTAAAGTAAAATCATGGTAAGATATTTTGTCCAGTAACGGTTATGATAAATCTATAAGCTATGTGTCATCATGGAGCAATAAGGCTTTCTCCATCCCTTGTGAGTCTATGTCGAATTCTTTTAAGAAGATGATTTCTTTTAAGATTATGAAACTAGCTCATTTGTTAGCATATTATTCATGTTTCAAAGTAATCATCATCATCAATAATTATAGGGTGTTAACTATCATCTTCATTTCCAAATTTACTTGGCAGGGACTAAGCTGCCATGCAACTCTTGTTTATTTTCACTTTTAATGCGTTCATTGTTCTTAAATATATATTGCTCTATAGTTTGATTTGATTATGTGATTTTTCCACTTTAATGCTTTGAAATCAAGTGGCTAAAGTTGTTTTGATAGTGATTGATTTGAATGTGGTGATTTATTTTCACTTGTAATGCTTTCATTGTTCTTAAATATATATTACTCTATAGTTTCCACTTTTAATGCTTTGAAATCAAGTGGCTCATGTGTCCACATGCCTCATAGTCCACAACACAATCTCCACGTCGTTTATTAAATGTTAATGTTTACAGCTCAATAAGAATATAGTGTGTAAATGAGACATTTAAAATCAGAACTCTCCATGAGTCAAATAAAAAATAATTATGCACAATTCACATGGAAGTATATTAAAATACCCAAATGAGAATGGAACATAAGGCATATGGATAAAGTACTTTGTAGATGTTACAACTCATGAGTTAATCAACTCTCAACACTGCACTTCACTTTAAAAGTGAACTATTGACTAAATATTTTGAATGTCATATCCAATTCAACTTTTTTGGGGGGAGAGAATCTAACATGAGGTGTAATGATAACGTACTTTGTAAATATTATATTATACTTTTATTATGGCACATTCAATTAATTTGGTCAACTACTCATTAAAAGTGGAGTTTTTATCTAATTTATGAACGTCATACTCAATTGGTGTCAATGGCCACTTTTACTGGTACGAATTTAGTGAGAAGAATGGAACACAAGATATAAGGATAAAATACTTATAMTGGTTAGCTCTTTATCATGGTAAATTTAACAAGTTCGACTTGCACATCATCTTAAAWGTGAAAAGTCAACCCAATCTTATGAATGTCACACTCGATCAATGTCAAGAGTTGCTTTTACTAATACACATGCATACTTAAAGTTATTTACCCTTATGTTGTGGTTCGGTCGAGAGGACCCTTGCAAAAAATGGAATATAAAATGTAAAGATAGTGTACTTTGTAAACATTAGAAATTATCATGGTATTTTTAATCTTTTTTTTTCAAATAAAAAAATATCTCAAAATTATATTAAAGTATAATTTCGTTTACACAACAATCGATTTTAGGCAAGTTATATAGATCAATCTTGGTTCTATAATCTGATACCCATTTTTTATCACAAAAATAGTTGATGCTATTCTAGAAGATACAAACGAAAACAACGAAAGGAGATTTCTGCAGTACTAAATTCATTCAAAGCCTTCGCTATAAACTCAACCCCATAGGCCACTTATGGTTCGAAAATGTTAAGGTTAGAGTGATGTCTTTTGGTCCCATTTTCCCAAAGAAAAAAAGACAATCTGCCTTCAGGTTCCTTGAGTGCCCTCTTTGAAAGAATGTCAGCCTCTTTGTTGTGATCCAGGTTCTTTTGTTTTCAGTTTCCAACCTTCGATGTTTATCGCATGAAGCTGACCCTTTTGATTTATCCAATCGATTATAAACTTTGAGTCGCCCAAGACTTGAAGTTTTTCAATCGACCTAGTTGATCAACACTTCACCTTGTTCTACTGAAGTGTCTATGCCATAAGATTGATCTGTTTCTTCATGCATGCAGATTCTTCATGATTCGGTTTATTGTAGTAAGTGCACTGCTTTCCTTTCTTCTTCTTCTTGGAATCTGAAGAGTCTTTGGAATCTGAAGAATCGTTAAAAGGTTTGGAATATCCCTCCTTCACGTTCTATATCTCCTTCCCGTTTTGTTTGGATGATCATTTTCCATCATGCATGGTGAGTGCATGTGTTTTGAGATCCTTGATGAGGCCCATCTGTATGAGTTTTGTCTGCTCTTGTGTGAGAGACTGAACGAACTGAGCCATCGTAGGCATTTTCCAATTTGTTCCCCAAAGACATCTGCCGGAATGGAAATTTGAGACATATACAACATATTTTGGTCCTAGCTTGGCCAAGATTGTTAGAATAAGTTGTTTCTCTTGTGTATACTTGTCAATACCACATTCACCCAAGCTCAAAATCAAGGATTTAAATTTAGTAAAAAAATCTTGTATATTATCAAAACTTTTAGGATCTAAGGTATTCAACTCTACCTCAAGCATATGATCTCGCATCTCATCCTGCTTTCCAAAGAGTCCTTCCAAGGTGGTCCATATCTCATTTGGAGTCTTGCATACAGCAACATGAAACCATAGATCAGTGAAGATTAACTCGAGAAGTAGTCATGTGGCCTCATCTTTATGGTTCACCCATCTAGTCTTCTCAAGCGCTGATGTAGGTTATGTTTCTGTCGCCATCATCAAATTATACAGTCCTTTTCTTTTGACTGGGAATGTGGCCTTCGACTTCCATTCAAAATAGTTGTATTGTGTGAGTATTATCACCAGACTTGATTGAAGAAGTTTCATCGTCTCCATCCCTGCTATTGATTTCGAAAATATCCTGAAAACCCAGATCGTGGATTCCGGGATATGATTTGCGGTTCTATGGCAGTTATAGATATGGTAAAATAGTTATATCTCCTAAAATATGATGTGGGTTTTGAATATTTTTGGTGAGCATGAGCATCCCTATGTTATACATCTCTGGTAAAAATTTTAGCCCAACCCAAATCACGAATTTCGAGATATGGCTATTTTACTGTAGAAAACCAATTTTTGGAGGGTTGTTGAATCGTCGCACCCTAGAGAAGGATAAATTGCGATGATGTTGAATCGTCACACCCTAGTGAAGGACATAGTGCGACGATTGCAAAAAATTGAATCGTCGCACCCCAGATGAATAACACAGTGCGACAACGTCGCACCTTGGCTGTGTATAGGTTGTGACGATGCTTGGAAAAATAAAGTTTCTTAAGTCTGAGTGTGACTGTTGCACCCTTTAATAGGGATAGGCCAGGACGATTCCAATCGTCACACCTTTCGATAGGGATAGGCCATGACGACGGCAGAAACTAGGTCTACTCAAATTCTCTTTCACTCTTCTCTGGCTTGTCTGAGTTGCTCCAAGCAACTCCAAGCAACTCAGCTCTGATACCATGTCAGTGTTCAATGGAAACCTGCTTAGGAGACCTAGCTAAAGCATACACAAACAAATTTTATCAAGAAAAGGAAGAGAGATACACAATGAAGAATGAGAATTGATGTCTATTATGATCTAATCAATGAGTGAGTGACCTTCACTCATATAGGCAATGACATCCTATAATTAGGAATGCATGCATAATAGTGTTGGTCTAAGATTAGAAAGTCTAAAATATAGCTAGTCAGTTAACTCCCACTGAACTAGTGTGCCGAAAATAGAAATTTCTCCAACACCCCCCTTGAACATCACTATGGAGTAAAAAATGAGTCCCAACTACTAGG
>JASDQU010257100.1:0-15896 GCA_032191745.1 Picea mariana
GTCTTGTTTGCAGGAATAGCTTTGTGGAAGGAGCAGCAGCAGCAAGGAGGCAACAATTCAACGGAGGATCTACTTCAACCTTCGGTAAAAAAGGTTAGTTCATTTTTCTGGTGCTTGTCTGAGAAAAGGGGTTGAGATTTCGGGTAGAAGGTTAAGTCTTGAGGGTCATGATCTGTGTATAAGCTTATATCCCTATCTTATTGGTCCGTAGGGTAAAATACCCAACAACAGATGGGTTATTGGAAGTTGCATGTCAAATTTTAGGATAGTTTCGACAACGATTCTATAGAAGGGAATAATGAAGGATGAGAATGAGAGGTGTAGAATGATGAATGTTGATGCAAATGTGGATGATCACAAAGATTATGTGAGGACATCGTACATCCTTGAGTCTTGAAACCCTCCCATACTGTTAAGGCATGTTTCTAGTCTAACCATGTCAAATTTCAATGTATACAATCACATATTGAAGAAATTTCAACATGGGCCCCATTCACTTCTCACTATGTAGGTTCGATGCATGACATTTGTGGTGGGTGAATTGAAGCTTCTGCAACATCAAATTGACTTGATAATTCAATAATCAAACCTTCCTTAAGTATTATGCATGGACATCAAACATCCTTAAGTATCATGATGGGTGTTATGATATCCTTAAGTATTATGTGGGTTCAGTGAAATAAATTTGTGATGGGTATATTGGAAGTTCCATGTCAAATTTCAAGATAGTTTCAACAATGATTCTATAGAAGGTAATGACGAATGATGACAATGAAAGGTGAAACATGATGAACGTTGATGCAAATGTGGATGATCTCAAAGATTATGTGGGGACATCATACATCCTTGAGTATTGAAACCCTACCATTCCATCAAGGAATGTGTCTATTCTAACCACATCGAATTTCGATGCATACAAGCACATATTGAAGAAATTTCAAAGTTGGCCCCATTCACTGCTCACTATGCAGCGTCAGTGCATGACATTTGTGGTGGGTTAATTGAAGCTTCTACGCCATAAAATTAACTTGGTAATTCAATAATAAAACCATCCTTAAGTATTATCTGCGTACATCGAACATCCTTAAGTTTCTTGATGGGTGTTATGAGATCCTTAAGTATTATGCGGGTTTGGTGGAATAAAGTTTTGATGGGTGTATTGGAAGTTCCATGTCAAATTTCAAGATAGTTTTGACAATGATTCTATAGAAGGGAATGATGAATAATGACAATGAGAGGTGCAGCATGATGAATGTTGATGCAATTGTGGACGATCTCAATGATTATGTGGGGACATCATACATCCTTTATTCTTGATACCCTCCCATACCCTCAAAGCATCTGTCTAGTCGAACAGTGTCAAATTTCGATGCATACAGGCACATATTGAATAAATTTCAATGTTTTCCCCATTGATTGCTCACTATGCATGGTCAGTGCATAACATTTTTGGTGGGTGAATTGAAGCTTCTGTGACATCAAATTGACTTGGTAATTCAATAATCAAAACCTTCTTAAGTAATATGTGGTGACATCAAACATCCTTAAGTATCATGATGGGTGTTATCAGATCCTTCAGTATTATACAGGTTCGATGGAATAAATTTGTGATGGGTGTATTGGAAGTTCCATGTCAAATTTCAAGATAGTTCCGAAAATGATTATATAGAAAGGAATGATGAATGATGACAATCAGAGGTGCAACATGATGAATGTTGATGAAAATGTGGATGATATCAAAGATTATATGGGGACATAATACATCCTTGAGTCTTCAAACCCTCCCATACAGTCAAGGCACGTGTCTAGTCTAACCATGACAAATTTTGATGCATACAGTCACATATTGAAGAAATTTCAAAGTTGGCCCCATTCACTGCTCACTATGTGAGGTCAATGCATGACATTTGTAGTGGGTGAATTGAAGCTTCTGTGATATCAAATTGACTTGGTAATTCAATAATAAAACCCTACTTGAGTATTATGCGGGGACATAAAACATCCTTAAGTATCATAATGGGTGTTATGAGATCCTTAAGTATTTTGCAGGTTTAGTGGAATAAATTTATGATGGGTGTATTGTAAGTTCCATGTTGAATTTCAAGATAATTCCGACAACGATTATATAGAAGGGAATGACAAAAAATGAGAATGAGAGGTGAAACATGATGAATGTTGGTGCAAATGTGGATGATCTCAATGATTATGTTGGGGCATCATAGATCCTTAAGTCTTGAAACCCTCGCATAATGTCAAGGCATGTGTCTAGTCTAACCATGTCAAATTTCGATGCATACAAGAACATATTGAAAAGCATTCAACATTGGCCCCATTCACTTGTCACTATGTGGGGTCGGTGCATGACATTTGTGGTGGTTGAATTGAAGCTTCTGCGACATCAAATCGACTTGGTAATTCAATAGTCAAACCCTCCTTGAGTATTATGCGGGGACATTAAACATCCTTAAGTATCGTGATGGGTGTTATGTGATCCTTAAGTATTATGTGGGTTCAGTGGAAGAAATTTGTGATGGGTGTATTGGAAGTTCCATGTCAAATTTACATATATTTCCAACATCGATTCTATAGAAGGGAATGACGAATGATGACATTGAGAGGGGAAAAATGATGAATGTTGATGCAAATGTGGATGATATCAAAGATTATGTGGGGACATCATACATCCTTGAGTATTGAAACCCTCTCCAACCATCAAGGCATGTGTCTAGTATAACCATGTCAAATTTTGATGCATACAGTCACATATTGAATACATTTCAACGTTGACCCCATACACTTCTCACTATGCGGGGTTAGTGCATGACATTTGTGGTGGGTGAATTGAAGCTTCTACGACATCAAATCAACTTGGTAAATCATTAATCAAAACCTCCTTAATTATCATGTGGGGAAATAAAAAATCATTAAGTATCATGATGGGTGTTATGAGATCCCTAAGTATTATGATGGTTTAGTGGAAGAAATTTTTATTGGGTGTATTGGAATTTCTATGTCAAATTTCAAGATAGTTCCGACAATGATTTTGTAGAAGGGAATGCCGAATGATGACAATGAGAGGTGTAGCTTGATGAACATTGATGCAAATATGGACGATGTAAATTATTATGTGGGGACATCATATGTCCTTGAGTCTTGGAACCCTCCCATACCTTCAAGGCATGTGTCTCATCTAACAATGTCAAATTTCGATGCATACAGGGACATATTAAGAAATTTCAATGTTGGACCCATTCACTGCTCATTATGTGGGGTTGATCCATGACATTTGTGGTGGGTGAATTGAAGCTTCTAAGACATCAAATTGACTTAGTAATTCAATAATCAAACCCTCGTTAAGTATTATGAGGGTACATAAATGATGCAGGAGCATCGTAAGCAGCTAGCCAAGCAAGCAACATAAAAGGTGGAAGACAGCTGGAAAATCACCAGTGCACGTTTTTGAAATGTTTTAAAAAATTAATGAAGCAAATATTAATGTGATAGATCGGGAAGTGTACTTACATTTATATCTTAGATGTTGTAAACAGATCTTGAGCACCGCTCTCATTTATAGAATGTAAAGGAATTTATACGTAATTAATGAAAGTAGGTAGATTTGAATTCATAGATTAGATAGTTTAGAGAGTAGGGAAAACAGATATAGACACCCTCACCCTTGTATCATTGTAAGATAGATGATCATTCATAATTCATAATCTATAGAACGGTAGCAAAGAACTATAGAGAAGAACTCATGTACAGGAGCACTTGAGTTAATATATGAAGCTTTGACTCAATTTTCATGGTGTTATGATGCTTACTGTTTACATTTGCTGAATGGTATGCTTACAATTTTTTTATTCTCTCTATTTATGCATTTGTTTCAATGTTGTGTTGAATGTGTGATTTCATGTTAAGTATATGAAGTCTGAGAGAGGAGAAGAATGAGTTTCAATTGTTTCTTATCCTGAGAGTTCCTGCAAGGAGTGTAGTGAAACGTCCGTAAGGTGTGCGTTGAAAAGAGTCTGAGTTTTATCTCAGAAAGCTCAGGAGAGATACCATTGTTCTCATACCAGCAGAAGTGTAGGTGAAGTACTTAGTCGTGCAAGGTGTGCACAGGCTAGTTGAAACCTTAGAAGTTGTCAACTAATTTGAATTTGGAAGGATGACTGTTGCAAAGAGTGCATAGACTCGAGGACTCAAATAACCAGAGGTTATTTAAACAATTACCACAAGGAGTGCGAGCATAATTCATTTTGGAGACTTGAGTTTGCAAGTGAAATCTCAGGAGGGAAAACACCTTTGAACACTTCAAAGGAAGGAATAAATCAAACCACTTCAAAGCAAGATGAAAGTCAAAAGCATCTCATAAAAGACAAGTTGAGGAGGGAGAACACTGTTTTGTCTCGCAGAAGTCATTAAGGAGTGAATCGGGCGATCAAATTCTTTGAGGAGAACTTGCGAAATCAAAGGGACCATAGGATCCAGAGGAGCTGCAAGGTGGTTAGGAGTTGGACAAATCTGCCACCTTGACATCAAGAATCAACATGGACCATTGATCATGGTCTGTCTGAACCGTCACATTATTCCGAGAATTCAGGACCCATAAGTTGGGAGTTCAGGTCAAAACCCTTAGTCCGATTCACAAAAAGGTTAATCAAGGGTGAAATTTTGGTATTTCGGGGTCCAAAATTCCAGGAATCTTGATGACAAGGAGCCAGGGCGCTTAGCATTGAAAATCCTGAAGTCGTGAAACATGATGTCCCTTGGGGTGAATTTCAAGATTTCAAAATTTTGGCACTTCGGGGGTTGGGAAGTAGAGGAGGCAACGATTTTTGGAATCGAGAGTTTCAAACTCTTAGTTCACGAAAAGCTGAAATATCTAGAGTTATCAGATCGTGGAGGATGTCAGTCATAGATCACGTTGGAGGTGAGGTTTCGGGAATTCGGAGATTGGGGTTTCAGAAGGTGAGGAACCTTTCTGTTGTGGATCTCGCAAGTCACAAAATCCCAAAGAGTGAAAGGAAAAAATCCTTAAACATTGAAGGACAATACCTCTAGGCCCAATTGGGTTTTGTGGTTCTGGGAGTCAAGAGATAGAGTTTCATGTCAACGCAACTCTCAAAATCACGAAAAGGAAAAATCTGAAAGGTGGGTCCTAAGCATTAATCACAGGATACATGCGACAGAAGTCAAGGGAGTGGTCAAGCTTTGGGGAAAATCCTGAAAGACCTTCAATCTCGCCAAAAGGGGAAATTTCAGAAACCAAAAAATCATAAGGGAAGAGGAACGAGTGTTGGTTGATCACTCAAGCTCCAAAAATATGAAATAGGTGGTAACAAGAGGTGTGTACTTGGTGCATTGAAGAATTCAACCCTCGTTGATGTTTCAGGTTTTGGAGGTTGAAGAGACAAGGGGCTCGACAACAGGATTCATGAAATTGTGAAATCTGAAATCCTGAAAGGAAAAGAAAAGCCCCGATCATATTTGTTGGGAAGTTGTGGAATACACCTTGTGTGTGTGTGTTATTCCCTATGGGGAAACCAAAGAGTCAATCTGACTCAGGGGAAGATTTGGAACGATCCTAAGACCGGGAGGTCATGCAAAACCTGTTGAGGTAGGGGGTCCTGCACCAGTGTGGTATTAGAGCTTGATTTTGTCTGTATATTTCAGGCAGAATGAGCTATAGGAAAAGGAGTAGTCTGATACGTGTCATTTTGGTATTAGAGCTCAGAACAAGTTCTTCGGTTTCTGTAGCAGAGAGAAAAGAGGAAAATTTTACATCCATGCTGCTGAGAAGAAGAGACAAGCCAATGCCAATGCCTAATCCAGCAAAGAGAAATGCACGAGTTATGTGCTAGGCTTGATGCCATGGAGACAGCACAGAGGTGCACAGTTGACGTTGGTGATATCAGCAAGGCCAAAAGTGAAAATGAAGCTGGAAATGAGGGAGAATAAGTTGCAGTCAAAGATGTTGCAGATGAACGCCTATTTAGGGTTGTTGCAAGGATAGGTGCCAGAGAAAGAATGGACATTCCAGTGTATGAAGGAAACCTGGATGTTGAAGAGCTTCTAGATTGGATTAAAGCTCTAGACAAGTACTTCAACTACGAGGATGTCAAGGAAGACAAGAAGGTCAAACATGCCATTACTAGACTTAAAGGGCATGCAACACTATGGTGGGATGAACAGGCTGACAGACACTGCAAGGGCAAGCAAAAAATCAAAAGCTGGGATAGAATGGTTGCAAATATGAAAGCCAAATTTATACTCAGGGATTATCAAATCACTCTATTTTGGAGGATGTAGAATTTGAGACAGAAGTTGATGTCAGTGAAAGAATACACTAGAGAGTTCTACAAGATAAACATCAGAGAAAGTCATTGGGAAAGTGATTATGAAAAAGTTACTAGATACATGAATGGTCTGTGGTATGAAATTCAAGATGAGATGAGCATGATGACCATTTGAAATGTGGAAGATGCTTATTAGATAGCTCTGAAAGCCAAAGAGAAGCTGAGCTGAAAGAAAGGTCAAAGAGGCCGAGGTAGAATTCAAGCCAGAGGCAAAACAATTTCCCAAGACAGAACTAAAAAATGTAAAGAAGAGGGGACGAAACCTCAAACTCAACATGAGAGAGGAGGAAGCTCACAGAGAGGGAAGTATGTTGATTGAAATACTTTTCCTCGAGCTAGAGGAAGAGGAAGAGGTGGTGAAGTAAAATGCTTTGTCTGTGGAAAGATCGGACATAAATCCTATGAGTGTCCAGATAAGAAAAAATATGGTGGTAAAACTCACATTGCCGAAGCTCAAGGATGGAATGTTGAGGCAGAAGATGATGAGCGCGAAAGATCTTTGATGATGAGGAAAGTTCTCTTGAAGCCAGGGAAGGAGGTAGAGAACCCAACCCAAAGAAACAATCTATTTTGGATTTCTTGCAAAACCAAAGATAGGGTATGCAAGGTCATAGTGGACAGTGGTAGCATAGACAATCTCGTATCTACAGAGATGGCAGAAAAGATTGAGTTGGAGATTGTTGTACATCCAAGTCCATACATATTTTTGTGGCTACAAAAAGGAGATTAGGTAAATGCCACCAAACATTGTTTAGTTGAATTTAAAATAGGAGGATATAAAGATGAAATATTATGTGATGTCATTCCCATGGATGTTTGTCATCTATTGTTGGGTAGACCATGGAAATATGATAGAAACATAGTTCATGATGGGAGAAAGAACACATACACCCTGGAGAAAAATGGGAGGACTGACATGTTGCTACCGATTAAAAACCAAGAAGTGAAAACATAGGTGAGCAACACTGTACTTCTCATGAGTGGGAAGGAGCTTCTTAAGAAGGTTAAGAAGAAGGAAGACACACAATTTATTATGGTTAGGAAGACCAAAATGTTTTTGATCAATACGAGAATAGATTATTTACTAGAAGAAATCCAGGAATTGTTGGGAGAATTTGCTAATATAGTAGTGGACGAACTACCTTGTTCGTTACCACCTATCAGGAGTATAAGCCATCATATTGATATTTTACCTGGAGCCAGTTTACCGAACAAAGACGTGTACAGGTTGACGCCGTAAGAAAATGAAGAAGTCAAGAGACAGGTCCAAGACTTAATGGACAAAGGATTGATTCAAGAGAGCTTGAGTCCATGCATTGTTCCAACAATGCTCAATCCAAAGAAAGACGGAGGCTGGAGAATGTGTATAGAATCAAGGGAAATCAATAAGATTATCATCAGATATAGATTTCCATTACCAAGGATGGACGACTTGATGGATTTCTTGAGCGGAGCAATTTTTTTTTCAAAGATTGATTTGAAAAGCGGGTATCATCAAATTTGAATGAGAGAAGGTGATGAATGGAAGACAACATTCAAGACAAATGAGGGGCTATATGAATGGCTTGTCATGCCATTTGTCTTAACAAATGCACCCAGTACTTTTATGAGGTTGATGAATGAAGTCTTGAAGGATTTCATTGGGAAATTCGTCATTGTATATCTTGATGATATATTAATCTTCAGCAAAATAGGAGCAGAACACTTGAATCATTTAGCTGCAGTAATGAGAAGATTATAGCAAGAGAAATTGCTGATAAATATGAAGAAATCATCATTTATGAGGACATAACTCATTTATTTGGGTTTTGTTATCTCTGCAAATGAGTTGAAGATGGATCCAGAAAAGGTAGATGCAATTAAGAATTGGCCACTGTTGAAGAGTGTGTTTGAAGTTCGAAGATTCCATGGTTTGGCAAGTTTCCACAGGAAATTAATTCAAAATTTCAGTGGAATTAGCGCATCAATGATGGATACAGTGAAGAAAAGACACGAGTCTTTTCACTGGATAGAAGAAATAGAGAAGAGTTTCAACCTACTGAAGAAGAAGATCATGGATTTTGGTTTTGCCAGATTTTAGCAAGACATTCCAAGTCAGGTGTGACGCAAGTGGATTTGCAATCGGAGTGGTCTTGAGCCAGGGTGATAGGCTGATCGCATATTCCAGTGAGAAACTGAATGAAGAGAATATCAAGTACTCAACATATGACAAAGAATTCTATGCATTCATACAAGCACTAAAGAAATGGAGACATTATTTGGTTTCGAAAGAGTTTGTTTTGTACAATGATAATAATGCTTTACAATTCGTGACTCAACAGGAGAAGTTGAACCAAAAACATGCTAAATGGGTTGAATTCATGCAGAATTTTACTTTCGTGACTAAGCATATTTTTGGAACTGCTAACAAAGTTTCTGATGCTTTGAGCAGGAAATGTTTGCTTATGCAAGAATTCAGAGTCAAGACTTTGGGTTTTGATAACCTCAAAGAAATGTATAGGGATGACCCAGATTTTAAGGAGGCATATGAGGCATCTGAGAATCCAGTTCTCAGGGAAAAAAGCTAATGGGTTGAATATATGATCCAGGATGGGTTATTATTCTGGGGAAATCAGCTATGTATTCCAAAATTTTCCATGTGGGAGAACCTGCTGAAGGAAAAACACAGTGGAGGATTGGTCGGACACTTCGGTCATGATAAGACGTTCTCAAAGTTGAATGGCTCATATTTTTGGCCAGGGATGACGACGGATGTTAAGAAATTTGTGGATAGATGTAGGATTTGTCAACACACAAAAGGGAAAAGGCAAAACACAAGGTTATATCAACCATTACCCATACCAGAAAGGCTATGGGACGCAGTGAGCATGGATTTTATATTGGGACTGCCAAGAACACAAAGAGGCTATGATTCAATCTTTTTTGTAGTCAACCAATTGTAAAAAATGGCACATTTTATACCATGCCATAAAACCAATGACGCAAGTCATACTGTGAACCCTTTTTTCAAGGAAGTCGTTAGAATTCCTAGCTTGCCAAGGAGTATCGTGTCTAATCGAGATACCAAGTTCGTAGGGAATTTCTGGAGGACCTTATGGAAAAAGTTGGGGACAAGTTTGTATTTAGCTCAGTATATCATCCTCAAACGGATGGGCAGATAGAAGTCGTAAACAGAAGATTGGGAGATTTGTTGAGGAGCTTAGTGACTGAACACCACAATCAATGGGATCACATTCTGCCACAGGTGGAATTTTATTATAATTATTCGCTTAACAGAAGAACAGGGCAGAGTCCATTCTAGATTGTATATGGAATGTAGCCAAGGGGAGTTTCTGAATTGAAAGATTCAGAACAAGATGAATTCAGGAGTGCTAGTGTAGAAGACTTTGCAGAAGGGATGAAGGAGCTTCACAGTCGAGCCAAGGAGCGATTGCAAAGTTCAAGTCAAGAATACAAGTGGAGAGCAGATCAACATAGGCGAGAACTTCAATTTGAAGTTGGTGATTTGATTCTTGCACATCTGAGGAAGAAAAGGTTCCCAAGGGGAACATATAACAAACTGAAGATGAAAAAGATTGGACCGTGCAAGGTCATAAGGAAATTTGGGGCAAATGCATATGAGATTGAATTACCCGATGGGATTGGAATCTCACCAATATTCAATGTTGCATATTTGTACCCTTATAGAGATGAAGAAGCAGGAGAAGAGAAGGAACAAAAATAGATTCAATGGACAGAACAAATGCCTGTAGCTGAAAAGCCGTAGATGTAAAGCATAATTGACAAAAGGGTTAGCAAAAAGACCAAGAGAAAAGACTATTTTGAATACTTAGTCAAACAGAAGGGACATCCAATTGAAGATGCCAGTTGGGAGGATGAAGAAGAAATTCAAGAGCATGGACAGATCGTGAAGGAGATCATGAATAGGAGTTCATGAAAAATTTCAAGTGAGGGAGTATGATGCAGGAGCATTGTAAGCAGCCAACCAAGCAAGCAACGTAAAAGGCAGAAGACAGCTAGAAAAGCACTAGCGCACATTTTTGAAATGTTTAAAAAAATTAATGAAGCGGATATTAATGTGATAGCTGGGGAAGCGTACTTACATTTGTATCTTAGATGTTGTAAACATATCTTGAGCATCGCTCTCATCTATAGAATGTAAAGGCATTTATACATAATTAATGAAAGTAGGTAGATTTGAATTCATAGATTAGATAGTTTAGAGAGTAGGAGGGAAAACGGATATAGACACCCTCACCCTTGTATCATTGTAATATAGATTATCATTTAGAATTCATAAGCTGGAGAGATGTAGCAGAGAAATGTAGAGAAGAACCCATGTACAAGAGCTCTTGAGTTAATATATGAAGCTTTCAATCAATTTTCATGGTGTTATGATGCTTACTGTTTACATTTGCTGAATGGTATGCTTACAGTTGTTTTATTCTTTCTGTTTATGCATTTGTTTCAATGCTGTGTTGAATGTGTGATTTCATGTTAAGTATATGAAGTATGAGAGAGGAGAAGAATGAGTTTCAATTGTTTCTCATCCTAAGAGTTCCTGCAAGTAGTGTAGTGAAACGTTCGCAAGGTGTGTGTTGACAAGAGTCTAGGTTTTATCTCAGAAAGCTCAGGAGAGATACCGTTGTTCTCATACTAGCAGAAGTGCAGGTGAAGTACAGAGTTGTGCAAGATGTGCATAGGCTAGTTGAAACCTTAGAAGTTTTCAACTAAGGTGAAGGTGGAAGGATGACTGTTGCAAAGAGTGCACAGAGTTGAGGACTCAAATAACCAGAGGTTATTTGAACGATTGCCACAAGGAGTGCAAGAAGAATTCCCTTTGGAGACTTGAGTTTTCAAGTGAAATCTCAAGAGGGATAACACCTTTGAACAATTCAAAGGAAGGCATAAATCAAACCACTTCAAAGGGAGACAAAATTAGAAAGAATCTCATAAAAGACAAGTTCAGGAGGGAGAACACCGATTTGTCTCGCAAAAGTCAAAATTCTTTGAGGAGAACTCACAAAATTGGGGGGACTGTAGGATCCAGAGGAGCTGCAAGGTGGTTAGGATTTGGATGAATCCACCACCTTGACAT
The DNA here is from genome assembly GCA_032191745.1 of Picea mariana. Classification (NCBI taxonomy): domain Eukaryota; kingdom Viridiplantae; phylum Streptophyta; class Pinopsida; order Pinales; family Pinaceae; genus Picea; species Picea mariana. Next base: position 11,455 of record JASDQU010257100.1, read on the forward strand.
CAAGAATCAATGTGGATGGTTGATCGTGGTTTGTCTGAACCATCAAATTATTTCAGAAATTCGAGACCCATAAGTTGGGAGTGTAGGTCAAAACCATTAGTCACTCAAACTACTGATTCGTGAAAAGGATAATCAAGTGTGAAATTTCAATATTTCACGGTTTGGCATACCAGGAATCTTGATGACAAGGAGCTGGGGCACTTAGCATTGAAAATACCAAAGTTGCGAAACACGACATGCCTTGGGGTGAATTTCAAGATTTCGACATTTCGGCACTTCGGGTGTCAGGAAGTAGAGGAGGCAGCGATATTTGGAATCGAAATTTTCAAACTCCTAGTTCGCGAAAAGCCAAAAGATCCAGAGTCATCAGATTGTGGAGGATCTTAGCTGTAGATCACGTTGGAGGTGAGGTTTCGCGAATTTAGAGATTGGAGTTTCGGCAAGTGAGGAACCTTTCTGCTGTGGATCTCGCAATTCGTGAAATCCTGAAGAGTGAAAGGAAAAATTCTCGAAACATTGAAAGACAATAGCCATGGGCCCAATTGGGTTTCAGGGTTCCAGGAGTCAAGAGACAGAGTTGCATGTCAATGTAACTCTCGAAATCACGAAAAGGAAAAAGCCGAAATGTGGGTCCTATGCATTAATTGGAGGATACATGCGACATAACTCAAGGGAGTGGGCAAGATTCGGGGAAAATCCCGAAAGACCTTTGATCTTGCCAAAAGGGGAAATTTCAGAAACTGAAAAATCATAAAGGAAGAGGAATGAGTGTTGGTCGATCACTCAAGTTCCGAAAAGAAAAAATAGGTGGTAACAAGAGGCATGTGTTCGATGCATTGAAGAAGTCAACCCTCATTGATGTTTTAGGTTTCGTAGGTTGAAGAGACAAGGGGCTCGACAACAGGATTCACAAAATCGTGAAATCCAAAATCCCGAAAGGAAAAGAAAAGCCCCGATCATATTTGTTGGGTAGTTGTGAAATACACCTTGTGTGTGTGTGTTATTCCCTGTGGGGAAACCAAAGAGTCAATCTAACTCAGGGGAAGATTTGGAACGATCCTAAGACCGGGAGGTCATGCAGAACCTGCTGAGGCAGGGGGTTCTGCGCCAATAAAAAATCCTTAAGTATCGTGATGGGTGTTATGATATCCTTAAGTATTATGTGGGTTTGGTGGAATAAAATTCTGATGGGTGTATTGGAAGTTCCATGTCAAATTTCAATACAGTTCCGACATCAATTATATAGAAGGGAATGACAAATGATGACAATGACAGATGCAGCATGGTGAACGTTGATGCAAATGTGGATGATCTCAAAGATTATGTGGGGACATCATACATCCTTGAGTCTTGAAACCATACTATACCATCAAGGCATGTGTCTAGTCTAAACATGTCAAATTATGATACATACAGGCACATATTGAAGAAATTTCAATGTTGTCCCCATTCACTGCTCACTATGCGGGGTTGGTGCATGACATTTGTGGTGGGTGAATTGAAGCTTTTGCGACATCAAATGGACTTGGTAATTTAATAATAAAACCCTCCTTGAGTATTATGCAGGGACATCAAACATACTTAAGTATCATGATGGGTGTTATGATATCCATAAGTATTATGTAGGTTCACTGGAAAATATTTGTGATGGGTGTATTGGAAGTTCCATGTCAAATTTCAAGATAGTTCCAACAATGATTCTATAGAAGGGAATGATGAATGCAGACAATGAGAGGTGCATCATGATGAAAGTTGATGCAAGTGTGGAATATCTCTAAGATTATGTGGGGACATCATAAATCCTTGGGTCTTGAAACCCTCCCATACCGTCAAGGCATGTGTCTAGTCTAACTATGTGAAATTTCAATGAATATAGGGACACATTGAAGAAATTTCAAAGTTGGGCCCATTCACTGCTCAATATGAATGGTCGGTGTGTGACATATGTGTTGGGTGAATTGAATCTTCTGCGACATCAATGTGACTTCGTAATTCAATAATCAAACATCCTTAAGTATTGTGATGGGTGTTATGAGATACTTAAGTATTATGCAGGTTCGGTGCAAGAAATTTGTGATGGGTGCATTGTAAGTTACATGTCAAATTTCAATATAGTTCTGACAATGATTCTATAGAAGGGAATGATGAATGATGACAATGAGAGGTGCATCATGATGAACGTTGATGAAAATGTGGATGATGTCAAAGATTATGTGGGTAAATCATACATCGTTGAGTCTTGAAACCCTCCCATAATATCAAGGCATGTGTCTAGTCTAACCATGTCAAATTTTGATGCATATAGACACATATTGAAGAAATTTCAACATTGGCCCCATTCACTGCTCACTATGCGTGCATCAGTGCATGACATTTGTGGTGGGTGAATTGCAGCTTCGGCGACATCAATTCGACTTGGTAATTCAATAACAAAACCCTCCTTAAGTATTATGCGGTCAAATCAAACTTCCTTAGGTGTCATGATGGGTGTTATGATATCCTTAAGTATTATGTGGGTTTGGTGGCAAAACTTTTTGATGGGTGTATTGGAAGTTCCATGTAAAATTTCAAGATAGTTTTGACATCAATTCTATAGAAGGGAATGGTGAATGATGATAATGAGAGATGCAACATAATGAACGTTGATGAAAATGTGGACGATCTCAAATATTATGTGGGGACATCATACATCCTTGATTCTTGAGATTGTCCCATACCATCAAGGTATTTTTCTAGTCTAAACATTTCAAATTTCGATGTATACAAACACATATTGAAGAAATGTCAATGTTGGTTCCATTCACTGCTCACTATGCAGGGTCAGTGCATGAAATTTGTGGTGGGTGAATTGAAGCTTCTACGACATCAACTCGACTTGGTAATTTAATAATCAAACACTCCTTAAGTATTATGCGGGGACATCAAACATACTTAAGTATTGTGATGGGTGTTATAATATTCTTAAGTATTATGTGGGTTCAGTGGAAGAAATTTGTGATGGGTGTATTGGAAGTTCAATGTCAAATTTAGAGATAGTTCTGACAATGATTCTATAGAAGGGGATCACAAATGATGACAATGAGAGGTTAAACATGATGAATGTTGATGCAAATGTGGATGATGTCAAAGATTATGTGGGGACACCATACATCCTTGTTAGCCTATGGCTTACCTTTACCAATCACTAAGTCTAAATTGTCACTTATATTTGTATTATTCATTTAGGATATTAGTAATATATCCTCAAGTGATGATTAATGATTTAGTTAAGATTGTTTAGCCTAGCCATTATGCATGATTTTAAGATCTAGAGCAAATCTCTCTATGAGGTGGCATCATCCATTGTACTATAAATATGTACCATTGGTATGAATACATTAGAGTGTTGGCTAATATGCCTTTTCGGCCATGTTGTTATTCTTGTCTATATTTTATCAATTGGTATTAGAGCTCTTATGATCTTAAAGGCATGATAGTTTCTCCATAGTAGTTTTCCATGAATGATTCGAAATATGAGATGATAAAATCTAAATTGATGGATGATGGCTACTCGTGGCATGTCAAAGTAATTCTACCTTCTCGGGCACGATTCGATATACCTCCTCAACATGAAGAGATAAATGATAGTTCGTCAAGAGCTTAAAGATCTGTTTGATTCCAGAAGAAATCAATCAACTTACGATTTGAATTTGAACCTGTAAATTGGAGGATCCATCACAAAAATAAAAATTCAGGTGTTGGTCGACCTCAATGATTCGACCATGATTCACTTGTGCACCTTCTAGAAATCGATTCAGTTAAAGAGCAGTCTTCTAGTGTAGGTTGGAGAGAGTGAAGGAACAAAGCCAAAGAGCAGTCTTGAACGCAGGTTGAGTAATACTAAGCGATTTTCAGAAGCCCGATTTTACATTTGCTGCCTCTATGTCCAAGGATCTGAGTCGTGTGTTATCGATTGTGTCATGTTTCAAAGTGATCCCGGGGAGGAGAAGCCCTAGCAACTGTTATTAGAGTGAATAAAAAATAAAATTACTCACTGCCGTGAAGAGAAAGGTGGAACACTCACTACAGAAAGGAGAATCTGTCCACTGGTGCAGAAGGAGAGATCACGGGCCATGAGAAGACTTTGGTCTGCTGATTTGTTGAAAACCCTACTTGTTTTGGCGACTTGCAGTCCTATGATCGATTATGTGGACATCAAGAAGATTCTAGCGCTGACTGCTTCAAACTGTTAGCTATCAAATGATGCATTTGTATCCTCAACAGACTAACCGTACACTGCCAGCTGTACTGGACAATAGTACTTTCTATTTCTGTCTTGCTTTGAGCATATATAAGCTCAGCTATTTCCTATTGTGAGATGCACCTCTGAAGCTCTTCAGTTCTGTTCTGTACTTCTTGAATATACTATTCTTTTCTCTCTGCATTTCTCTGCCCTTCACAAT